>JAUZNC010001353.1:0-40838 GCA_034780395.1 Vannuccia rotundouncinata | reverse complement strand
TAATGTTGTCTCTCAATGTTATAACTATGCTTCTGTAGTGTTTATACAGCTATACTGTTGTCTCTCAATGTTATAACCATACTTATGTAGATTCTGACAAAATTATTATTAATATTGGTACCTCTTTGAAAGTTGGTAGTGTAGTTGTGGCGATAGTTGGTGGGGGTAGTGTTGGAATAACAGGGTTGAACCAACAGGTGGAGTCATTGATCAATTTGGAACCAACGACATTAAAGTCAGTCATTTTCTCGAAATCCACAGTGACCGCCTTCCCATTTAAGTCATAAAGTAAGACCATAAAATCTAGTGTTGGGTAGATATAAGGTTTTATTGAAATAAATTTAATGAACAATTATAGTTAGATATTTTGGAAATCATATCTAAAGAATAGTTTGTTATTAAAAGAGAACAAAGCAACTGATTATTGTGAATCAGTATTATAATATTATAAACATTATAGGTAAAATTTCGTAATCTTCTAGATAGCCTTTTTGAGATTATTTTCTATCAAAAAAATAGTATTTAGAATTATATTCCATATACGCGAATATCTTCAAAATTAATTTACTTTATTATTTTCTGTGAGTAAATAGCATTTTTGTTTGTTATTTTAGTTAAAATCAAATTATTTTAATCCATTTATAATGTTATTGTAAAAATCAGTTAAAAATACCTAAGTGGTCCTCAAGCAAGGCTTATAATACAAGTAATAATAATACGTTAGGAAAACTTAATCATATATGTTTGCTTGAAACTGTTCAAATGTGACATTCCTAATATTTCCAGAAATACAATATTTCATTGAAATTGTGCACCAATAAGTATTAAATAAATCTTTTTGAGTAAATCTTTAAGTATTTTTAATTATTAATTAAGTATCTTTAATTATAAATCTTTTTGAGTTGACCGTAAAAATGTGCAAAACATATTTCAAATTCAGTAAATACAATTCTATTTATATTATAACTACTTGTTGAAAGCACTATATACTTATTAATATAATAGTCCTGATTAATGTGTAGGTAATCAATCTGAGTTAAATAATGTTTTCCGATTGGATTACATATCGATAGAGATGAATTTACGTCAATCAATTCCTGAAGTGCAAGCAGTTCAGAATATGTGAATAAACTTTGAAGACTGACCTCTTTTCTCGCATACACACAATATATACAGTCTTTACATTGAACAGTAAAAGTACCTATAAGTATCTAAGTCTTATCACATATACACTCAAATCAGACAATACACCTTTTGCACAGCATACAAGATCAAGACCAATATTCAGTGTACATACAGTTAATGAACTCAAATAGGATTTAATAAAGAATAGAATATTTGTAAGCTGAAGGACGACGGTTTCTTGTCATAATGGCTGTGAATAAACTATCTGTTCGCCAACTTGCAATGCAATTCGAAATGCAAGCAAGTCAGTTTTGTCAAGCTTGGGACAAGCATCGTATGGCACAAAGAACCTCACGATCTTCTTTGGAGATACCGTCAATTAATCTGGAAGAGTTAACAATAACTTCAGAGAATGGAATCCAACCCCACGAAGAGCCGTTAATGGAACCATACGAAGAAGAGGAAGTTTATATTTTGCAAGCGGAACAAACCCAGACAACGAAGCAAACTGAAGAAATTGGTGAAGATGCTCTCTCTGTAAACGATGAAATATCTAATCAGTGGCAATTGAGACGTCCTTCAGTACAAAACCCGAACATTTCGGACGATGATGAAAGTTGGGATTCATCCAATAACGAAAAGGATGCTGACGATTTTTCTGAGGACGATAATTGCAACGACGAAGACCAAGATGACACTTTCCTGCCCACCGTTCCATTAACCACAATTATGTTTCAAAATACTGGTGCAGTTGGAGACTTCTTTACTCGAAGCCTGTCTCCTAAAGTTAGTAGAAAAAATGTGAAAAAGACTCTTAAAGACGAATTTAGCAACCTTGAAGATTACTTTGTCGACGTTGAAATCAACGATTCCAAACATCCTCCTCCTCAACTTCCCGTTCCTCCTACAAATCTCACTGAAAATCAGTCAAAGCGGCGTTGTATTGTGGAGTCAATTATAGAGACGGAAAATTCCTACATAAAATCCTTGTTAGTTCTAATCAAGCATTATGAAAATCCTCTTAGAAGATTGAAACAAACGTTTTTCACGCCACAACAAATCGACTGCATGTTCTTTAAGATTCGAGAAATCCATCAATGTCATCGAGCCTTTCAAATTGAGCTAGCTGAGCGCGCCACAAACTGGGATAGTGAGGAAAGGATAGGCGATTGTTTCAGTGCTTCCTTCCGAAGACAACTCATCATTGATGTATATCGTGAATTCATAGAGAATTATTCCAGAGTTATGCAAATTTTTCGACTGGCTAAAAAGAGGATTTCCTTTCAAAAATTTCTTAAACAAAGTCACATAGAGTCCAAACAACCTTTAACATTCGACGGCCTCATTGTAAAACCAATCCAACGATTTCCACAGTTTAAAATGCTGTTGGCTGATTTACTCAAGTATACACCAATTGAACATCCTGATCGGCATCATATTCAAACCGCTATTACGGATATAGAATATTTGGCAAGTTTGCTTAATCAAAGCAAAGCCGATAGTGAGCAAAAATACGAGGCGTCCTGTGAGCTCAGACGTCTTCGATTTCGATTGCACCCGAAAGAAGAACGCAAAAACGTTCGCTTGTTGCAAAGATCTCAAGTAACGGCAAATTTTTATTCCTCCGAAACGGGGGAACTTGTAGAACAACGTAAAAATGAACTGCTTCTTTTTAACAAATTCGTGATGGTCATTGAACAACCTTCTGAACAGTCAAACAAACCAAATAGTTTTTCTGGCAAACCTGCCACAGTGGTACGGTGGATCAAATCTCTGGGAAAAATTCATATCGAAAACAGCAACATTACGCCAGATATGCGCGTTAAGATTACTGCTACTCAAGGTCATATGATCATATCCTCCTTTTCCAAGGAAGAGGTAGCTCAACAAGCAAGCCAACTTTATCAAGAACTCACAGGTTTAATGACAGATTTTGTTATCGTGAGTAAAATTTTGTCCCTCACTTCTTCACTAACATTTGACTACAATTCTCTCAAGCAAGAAGAACTAACTAATACCGCAAACAACCTCCAAAAGGCTATTCAATATAAAGAAACGCAACTCCGCTTATTGCAGAGTTCAACATTAACACTAGTCGTAACAAAAAAGAAAAACCCAGTTACCACCAAATGGATTTATGAATTTCCAAATCCTTCAAAAAAACAAATTTGGACAAACCAGTTCATTCGAGCAAGATTGGCACACAAACAGGACAACATTATGGCTTGGAAATGGGAAAACAATGTTTCTCTGATTGAGGCGCGTCGTCCATTGTTCTTGGATCACCTCTCCATTAGTGATATCGACTCTGAAACTAGCAACGTAACATGCGGTGTAGCTGTGTGTCTTTCACATGGCAGCATTGTTAAGCGTCATCTCTGGCTATGTGATGACAGAGGTCAAGTTACCATTGCGTCCGTATACAACGAGAAATCTCAAATCAGTGAAAATTTCAAGACAGAAGTAAGTTTCATTCGTGCAGTGGAGGTAGTTCCTGGTAATCCTGAAGCAAGCAACCCTGATTATCGCCAAGACATGATTTGGATGGGTAGTATTGACGGGAAGATTCTTCTTCACACTATAGAAGAAGAGCGGAGGGCAACCGCATTCTTAATGGCGACCACTGTATCGTCCATTTGCTGTTTGTGTTATGCCAATGATAAGGTTTACGCCGGCATGGACAATGGTTTTATAAGCGTATATCGACGTAAAGACTGTGGATCGTGGGGTATGAAACAGCCAATGTGTCAACAGCTTGGCTATGGGTCGGTAAATAAAGTTGTACATCACAATGACCTAATCTATGCAACCTGTGTCAATACCGTTTACGTTATTGATCCCAAAAATGATGAAGTCACTCGTCAACAAGTTTGTGGTGACAGCACTGAGATTATTGCAGACTTTTGTGTTTTTGGACAAGGAGTTTGGTTAGCGTTCGAAGGCAGTGTTGTGATAAGACTTTGGAACTTGGATTTCGATGTGTATTTTCAGGAAATAAACTTATCTTCTGTTCTGGACACAAGTGGAGGAAGTGTTACTGCTCTATGTGCAACAAAAAGCTGTCTCTGGGTAGGATCCTCAAAAGGAAAGCTTTGTATTTTGGCTCTGCCCGGGTTGGAGTCCTGTAGTATCCCAATGGTCAAAGGAGGGCCGGGGCTTAGTCGCATTACACATTGCGGGCCAATTAATGTTATTCTTGCATATCATAATATGGAGGAAAAGGTGGTTAATGTTCAAGACCATGAACTTATCTCGTCGACCAATGAAATGCTTCAAGAACCTTACGTCAATATGAAGGAATCTGGTATTTTCGAGACTATTAATTCTGAGAATTCTAGAAAGAAACGAATTTCAGTGGCTTCGAATTCCAGTGATAAGGATGTTAACCAACCAGGAAATCCTATTAGCGGACCGAAGTTAGTTGCTGTTGTGGGGCCGGGTTATGTCAACAACACGAGAGAAATCGCGGTCTCAAACAACGACATCACCCTTACATATTGGTTTGAATAATTATTCATTATAAATTCACACTTAATTTTCCTTATTTACTGAACTATTCATGTATATTTATATTTTTTAAATAATTTTTATTTATTTTTAAAAAAAATTCTGTACAAATAGTATCTCAGAAATTTGTATATATTTTGGCAAATTTGTGTAAATTTTTTCCACCTATGAAAAACTTATATTTTCAAGTATTAGTGAACAAATCATATAAATATAATTGCTATATTATAAACGTTTCATTTAGTAACGTTTGTGTTATTCAGTTTCTTTACGTATAAATGAAAACATGTATTTATGTAGTGTTACTTATTTAATGTAGATTGAATGCTAATAAATCTATTTTATTATGTTAAAAACTTTTGAAGACATTTAATTGTTTATTATTGATGCACAAGATTTTTGAAAATATATTAATTGAAAAGATTCTGTAAACATTATATATTTATATTTGGAATATTGAAAAATTGAATAGTAGTTGCTAAAATTTTAGTAGTTTAGTACGTATGATAGTACAGGGGCACACAGTAAAAGTAAAACAATAAATATTAAACATTAAACATTGAACAGTTCTTATTAAGAAGATATGCTTTACTTTAGATCATTAAATTTATATATATTAAGAATATTGAATGCAAACGTAGGTAGGTATATTATTATACATAAATTCCATATTAAGACAAATATAAAAATTAAGATAATATCTAATTAATAACATATAAATAAAAACTAATAATAAAAAATGAGTTTGCATAAAATAAACGTCATCTTATGTTCGACCCAAAAAGAAAGATGTTTGAAAAGTTTTAGCCATGTAAGGGAGTCCTATACTACTTTGAGGAAGGTGGGCTATCTCCAATATTCGCTTTACTTCATTTCATTATTGTTCGTTTGTATATATAATTCTCAATCTAAGATGATATTTCATAGCCTGAAATTGTGACTTGCCTACCTTTGTTATACTATAAATATTTATAACCGTAATCGTTGAATAAACGATTTGCTAAAATGCAACCAAAGGGTTCTGTGACAGATTGTTCATCCAAAAGACAATAACGATGTATAGAGCCTATCACCTTTTATGGCATTAATGAGTATGAGAAAATTTAAAAGAAAGCCAAATTGCATTCAGAGGAAAAGTACTTTATACACTACATATTTGATCAGAAAATAGCACCATCTAGCTATGACGAACGCGGTACCAACATTGAGGTATCGACCCTATAATTGTAATGGTGTCCAACATTCTGAAATGGACATCTGCCGATGTTGTGAGGGTTGGTTTGGAACCCAGAGCTTTTTTGTTTTCCCAAATTTATACAAATATTTATACAATATTAGGTTACTTCACAAGAATATGCCAATTTCTTATAAAATAAAAGGTTTAATTAGTTTCTAAAAGGTTTTGTTGTATATATGATTTTGTACATATGTTATAACAACTGATTTTTTCCTATTAAAACAAAAATGAGACATTTTCATATAATTTTATTCTCATATGCTTTCGAATATTGGTATTAGACACAAATGTTTGTGAATTTTTGTTGAAAATGGGACTAAAGGGTGTAATATGGAACTCAAATTATATGAGAAATGTGTTAATTTTAATATAAAGAAATCGGTTATATGTACAAAATTATATATCACAAAACTTTTAAAACCAAATGAAACCTTATATTTTATAATAAATAGGCATTTTGTTGTAAAGTAACCGAATATTGTATCAGTATTCATATTCTTTAATATGGGAAAGCAATAAAATAAAAAAAACTCTGGGTTCCAAACCAACCCTTCCAACACCGACATACGTCCATTTTGGAAGAATTATAGGGGGTCAATTTTCGAACCTCATAACTTGAGGGTTCTAGCTGCGGGACTAGATATGCAATATGATTGCAATTTGAGATAAAGTAGTAATAAACATACAATAAAAATACAGTTTCAAAAGCATATTATATTTTCAGTCCTTATGTTAATTAAAACAATGACCAGCTAATTTAATCAACTCTTAAATATAAATGCTTCTTTCGTGTCATTACAATTTTAGTCAGTTTTACAACCTCTTCAAGTACCATAAATTATGCAACCGTTCATAGTATAATCTTTATAATATTGCTTTATACATCGAATTTTAGTTTATATTTCGTGCTTTACCGTAGTGAATTTATTTTACAATTTTGATTTTTGTTGGTAATACCAATTATATGATTTTACCAATGCTTTGGAATATTCGCTAAAATTTTATTGTCATAAAGTAATCAATATTCTACAATCATAATAATTGTTGAAATTTTCTCTAAGAATAAGGTATTAACTTACTATTTATACAGCCGGTATAATTCAAGATTGAAAAATTATTGAACCGTAAATCACTGCTCCCTCCTCCGATAATCATTTTATCCACATAGAAAGTATTGTCGGCAGTCTTCTTTTTTGCTATACAAACGGCATCATATTTGCCCATTGTCACCTACAAAGTGTAATCATAAGGTATTGATTTTCAATGGGTTTAATGGGTTTAATTTTAAAAATGACTCGTGAAAGTTGCAATAAGAACACCGCGTCTTCAACTTACAAACATTTTAACATACACTTCCTTGTTTAATTTGTTCGGGAAAATAATCTTGGTTTCAATTGGATCATCTTTTGAAAGAAAAAATGACGTACATCGAACAATCCCTAAAATAAAATGTGAAAAAAGTAAAATTTGCACAAAATAAGAAAACAAGAAATATTAATAAGTATAATAATTAGATAACTAGAATTTTTGAATAGTTTCTCATGTTTTACAAAAAAAATGTATGAGAATATAAATAAATACAACGTAACACACATTACATTTTCATTAACTAACTTTAGTCAATTTCCACAAAAATATTAAAAGATATTACAATCAACTTACAATTTTCCTTTTCTGAACCAACGACTGAATATTGCATTTGAAGATATTTTCCCTCCAGAATTCCAATTGCAAAGTGTTCCTTCCGTGTTCTGAAAAAATAGATTTAAAAATTAAAACAGGTATTATTTATAAAGATTTCAGTCATAATTCAATTTTCTCACCCGATGACATGAAAGAGTACAACAGTTTTATCCGAAAATTTAATGTTTTTTAAACGAAATGAAAATTTCGCAGATGCGACCGTTGGAAATTTCAATTCTGGTTTGTTATATGTAAGATATGTTCTTCCATCGAGAAAATAAGAAAAATCTATAAAAAATACACATATAATTAATGCTACTGATAATTCTATAAGTAGTATAGAATTAAAATTATATTTTTATAATAAAAATGTTGAAAATTTATACATATATAAATATTATACTTTACCTTGATTACAACGTTTCCCTAAATACAGTGATTTGAAACAATTACAAGAAAATTGTCCATTCCAGTACTCGGCACATTCACCTTTGAAGAAACACGACGACCATTTGTTTACTTTAAGACAGCCTGCCTTACAATTGCTTTGAATACCGGCAACAGGATTCTGAAAAAGGTTTTTAAACGTAATCATAATTTAATTAATTTACATAATTTTCTTTCCAAAGATCTAAAATTTTTGTTATCATTACTTTTTAAATATTTTTTAAATACTTATATTTATTGATTAATTGATTGAATTAGTTCGTCTGCTACATATTGTATGTAATAGAGTTCTATATATTTAACATGTCAAGAGGGTTCAATATTATAAATAGAGAGGTTGACTTTCTTATCATTCCACTAGATTGACTGTCTCATATTTGTGAATATAAATAACTTTTCAATAAAATACGGAAAACATAAGACTTACGACAGACAAGGATTTCTGCATGTTTAAAATCTGATTACCAAACTTGACGCCTCTTAAACATCCATAGAACTGAACAGCTTTAGATTCTGTGTCCATGGTTGCAGGTACACGTCCAAAATAAATGTAATTTGTATTATCCGGAGTGTCTCCTCTATCGCCATAAAATTTGGACTTATCAGGAATTATGTCTTGAGTTATATCTGAGAAAAATCAACCATCAAATGCAATAAAAAGAGAAACATAATAAGTTTAATCATTATAAACGATATGAAATCCTTTAATCCATTTTTAAAATTACACTTGTTCTATGGTATCAAACTATTTAACCAATAACTCACCAGGCTGATCAGAATTAGAGGCAGGGTATTTCCGTAATTTCCTCTTAAATGAAAAGGTGTTTGTGATTCCGGGTTGGCAGGAAATCTCATCTGTGTTAATTGTAATTCTGTGCCAGTCTCCTTTATAACCGCCCTCGAAGTTGCCTGAAATGCCATATTTTCAAATGAATTGGTACAAGTTGTAATTTTCCATAGTAATAGATTAACACTTACAAACGGAAGAATCAAATCGAATAGAAAGGACCCTGTCCGGATTGCTATATTTCAACAAAATTTTTTCCTTTTCTAAAGAAACCTGAAATATGATAAGTGGAAGACTTAGAATATAAGATTCATTCGACAACCTTTTTGAAACAAAAATAAATTATCTTATAATAGAGTGTCCAATAGACACATTTTTCATAAAGGTGAAAAACAGTAAAAGATCTAATAAATACTTTAAGTAGAATCATACGACATTTTATTCTAGTTTTGTACCTATTGTTTTAGTTTTAGTTTTATTTTTAGTATTTTTATTTACAACATATTACTATAGTACATTTATTTTAAATAACTTTTAAATAAATTTCTATCAAAATAAATACTTAGAAAAGAATTTGTTAAAATAAATAAGTCAATTTGAATCTTCGTAGCCAACGAAAAATGTAGAAGCATTTGCGTGATAATATTGCGTGATAACAGCCCTTTATTCTGTGGAGCTCAATAAAATAACAAGTGAGGTTAATAATTTATGATTTACTTCAAATAGCATGGAGCAATATTATTTTTGATTGATTTTGAAAATGAACAATTTAATGGGATCAAATCATGAAAAGTGTAACTTTAAGTTCAGTAATTAAATTCATATTTTACCATAATATCACAGATTTGATATCAAATAGTAGACCCTGTCATAAATTAATTGTGTTACACAACTCCTATTAACTAATATTTAATCACAACAGTATACAAATGATATTGTTACGCATATAGACGCCAGAATAATCACATACCTGAAGAAAGTTTTTGAACTGGTCAAATACAAATAGAAGAAGACCACTCGACTTGACGGTTCTGAAACTGAAAGTGATCTGCTCCGCTAACATGAAATCGTTCACCAGTTTGGCATTATCTGAGGTCGCCTTGTCTACCAGAGTTGTGTGCCAAAAGATGCCTCTTGATGAAGAGTTGCCGACCAGTTCTGGAATACTGATCTCATCTTCATCGATATCTAAAATGAAAATCAATATTTGTCATATTTTTGGTCGCTTTTCAAAATTTGCCTTTCCTTCATTTTGCTCAAAGATTGATTAAGATTTATAATCGAAATGTCTGTCAAGTACCTTTTGATTCATTTTAAATAAAATTTTATTTTATTATTTATAACTCGTAAAATGCTCAAAATAGCTAAACTAAGCTTAAATTAAACTTATTGTTTACTGAATTGAAGTATATTTATAAATATTTTAATTTTATTTATTATTAGTTGATTAGTAATATTTAATTAGTCTTCCTAATCACTAGTATTAGGACGAAAACATATACATTAGAAACTACTTAATAGCTATATTAACATAATATCTAATATTAAGTTACACATATTTGTATAATGAGGAAATGGATTTCAGTTTGTAGACCTAGTATAACGGAATAAAATGCAATCATATGTAATCATATGTAAAACTGTTTGACAAATATTATATAAATGAATTTGTAAAAAGGACGTATTTAATTTTAAAGTTAAACAGTCAAGATTCTACATTTTTATAATTTAATTCAATGTACGTTTTTCAAACCTTTTCACATATCAGTAATAATATCAGAACACGCAAGGCCTCTATTGTCTCCAATTTAACTCTAGTACCTCACAGCTACGAACAAAGTTACCACAATTGAAGGTTTGTTTGTCCTTGTTACCTGGACATGCCTATGGATATATATATATACAAAATTGTTTAACAAAAAGAACACAGCGCATATTATCGAGTCACCATCGTTGTTTATTTAGGAATGTGTCATACTACATTTCAATATCGAACGCATGGGTTTAAGGCCTTATCGAGTTTCATTATTTGGCGGTGTACAGGACAAATAATATTAATCAAACAACTTATCAAATATCGATCGTCATAAAAATATAGTAGACAAAATCAATAAATTCGAAATAAATATAAAGGGTGCAACCATTAAGAATACGTATGCATAATACCTGATTAAACATTTGTCTAAAATTAATGAAACAATTAATCAGAAGTTTGATTTTAAATTGAAAATCAACATAAACATAAACATAATTTCTAACAAAATGGACTAAAAATTAAATAAAGAATGTTACACCTTGACCATAAATATTAAGAGGTAATTATAGCGTAGAATTGTTAAATATAATTAGACTTCATAGACATTTTCCTACAACATTATTAGCAAACTAAAAAAAACTAAATTAAGAAAAGCATTAGAAGCTATCAGGACAACGCGTAATTGGTTCCGACGTGTGAGATCAAAGCCCGAAATAAAGAGAATGACACTAGCGGAAAATGACCGCTTATTTTATAAAACGATATCAGAGTAAATTAGACGTTCATCTTTTGAGTTAAGTCAAGCTAAATAAAAGCGAATATTTTTTCCTCAAGTTCCAGTTGTCTCAATCTTTCTCGATTTGGTTTCTTTTTAGTACAATTAGGTTGGGATAAGATCCGATTATCTTCATTGATGCAATTTCAAGAAGACGAAAAGAAATTATTTGACTAGCGAGTCAGTTAATGTGAAATATAGAAGACCAGTGTGGTCGTTCACTTTATATATAAGTCAACTTTTTCAACTTTTTAGATGTGTATTAAAATATTGATTACATATTAGGCTCAAACAAGATTAAATTATTTAAATATATAAAATAAATAATAATAAAATTGTCAACGTATGAAATTATGTATAGTAGTATTAAAACTGTTTCGTAAACAATAATTTGATTAATTGTTCGAGGATGTATGAATGTTTTATTTCCCGCCAACACTAATACACATTATAAGTATATTTACTAAATCAATAAATTAATATAACAAGTTCCTGATAAGGCTACTGACCTATATACTGATCAAAAGATATCATGAAGTGAAGTAGACATACGTTGCTCTTCAGTAAATGAGTTCAGATACGGAAATTGCACATGTTATGGCGTGCAGACGACATCTCATGTTGCATTCCATGAGCCCACCTTATATATTTCAAGGGCACTCACTTAGTTAGACAAATAATACATGTGACAATTCGTATCGAGCATTCAATATTTAATCTTCCCTGTAGCGGATATGAAGTTCCTTGTTATCTTTCTAAATAGAATACTGTAGGGGAGAATTACGCCTAGATAGTGTCAAAATCGGAATGAAATATTTTCAATATTCACACCACATGTCATCATCCATGTGACCTCAAAGTATCGCATTGCAAAACAATTATAGTGTTGGTCGAGCCCAAAATGCTTGTTATTATGCATGGCCCACATATCATATTGTTTTAGTGGTAACTTATATTGTACAGAAGACACAATGATTACTTTGATATTTGATATTTAATAATGCAAAAGGGCCTAGAATTCCTTGAAGATAATTTCCACCGTTTTCACATATTGAAAAAGATTAAACAGCGATTTACGTAATAATCTAATATTTAAAAATTAGAATAACTTCAGCTAGGTTTTCGTTTCGTTTCTATTCGACAAAGCTAAGACCTATATTTTAATTTAATTATACTATTACTAATCCTTTAATTCTTTAATGAAACTATTTAAAGTATAGAAATCAGAAAATTTGGAAACGGCTATTTAGACAACTATCACATATATTTAAGATTTCATTTGACTCAAAATTAGCTGGAAGCAAAAGAGAACTGAATACAAATTCCACAATTAAAGAGGAGGTTTCCGCAATACCACAATCAACGAATTATGCAATTTTACCGACTTTATGTAATACCGTCATTGTTCACCTACATATGTGTTTAAGTCATAAATGACTCATGGTCATTGACACTGTATTATTATATCAACCCGAAATATTGAAATATAAAGAAAGCCTAATCCATTTTTTTGGCTTTGAAGAGAAAATCGTAACCTGGTGTATTTAGAATGAATACACTATACGAATGTTTTAAATATATGATTACGGAGTATATTATAGTCAAGTTATATACAATCAGCCCCACCTAACAAAATGGTATAATATAGATAAGTATATAATATTAAGAGTTAACTAGTACTGTAGTAGTTAAAAAATATCTATTGAGACATGCTGTTACATATATAAAAATACAATAAAATTATAAATGTCAGTTTTAATAAAACTATATTATATGAATTATAACTAGTAAAAAGACACTTTATTAATGGTTCGATAAAATTTACATCAGAACACATACTATAAGTTTTGTTAATGACAAAAAATTACCAATCGATAATGCTGATCACTTTAAACTATATACAATATACCCAGCTGAAAGTGTACTAACTCATTTTTACATTGTGAGAGGTATGAATGCGTAGAATGACAAACTTTGTACACTCGGCACTCTTAAACTAATTATGTAGGATAGGTACCAAATGAATTAAGGCTTCTAATGAATAATTGTTTATTAATATAGAATACTGATGCTTGTAAGTATGTACGGAATTGGTGAAATTAATTACAATAATAGAAGCAAAAACTTTTTAGACTTGAATAGCAAGAATATTTAGATTTGTTGACCTAAAGGTATCCGTAGATGAGTAAATGTACTAAAAATGTTGGATGACTTATAATTTATGTATCTATTAATCGATTATATTATTCAGAACTTTTATTAACGCGTCCATCAAACAGCTTGAGACACTGTCATTAAAAATTAAAATCTAAGATAGTACATATTACACATCCATTCTAATTAATTGCAATAATAATAGACAGCATATCATATTGGTAATATATTACATGTATGGAGAGAAAGTACAATCGTAATATGAAAGATGTTGTTATGTTAAAATCGATAATATATTACATTTTTGTTAAAAAAAAATTTTTTACGAAATAAAAATAATAAAAAATAAAAGTTGAATTTAATAAAGAAAAATCATAGAAAATAGATTTGATTTATAAATATCAAACCTTAATAATATTATATATATATATTGTCATTTGTATATATAATGAATAATAATAATATAGCTAAGAATAGGATCGCAGGTTAATTTGTTGCAGCTAAATTAAACATTTTAACTAGAAGGTATTTAAATATAAAATATAGCATAAAATATATTATGTTTAGAGATAAACCAGTAACCTAATTTTAAAATATATTTCCTTCTTATGCATCGCTAAGTCTCGAGGTCACTCGGAAATGTATTTACTATCCTTAACCAAATCAGACACTTTCCTAATATGTCTAATAAAATGTAATCACGATTATTTCGGGAGTGAAAATCAGTGTAACACCCAAAACCGATTACAAAATTATCCTGTGACTTTCTAGGTGACTGAAAACATTCTACAGATTAGTCGAGGTCAACTTCAGACTAAAGTTGACATAACAGGGCCAAAACAAATCCAATAGAAAGATGAATAAAGAAGAGAAAAGAGAGTCACTAAGCGATTTGACCACGAGGGTTGTTCAAATGGATTATAGAGAGTGAGGCTTAATGACAACTAAAAGGAAACATGGAGAGGGTGAAAGCGTATTCCAGTGAATTCGGAAGCTCATACTATTGCAGACACTCGGTCGGGAACCCTTCACTCAAATACGTATCCCCAAGAGGAAAGAAATAGTTCCCGAAACGGATGACAATTTTAGAGAGTAATTACGTAATAGCAAATTTATTTTTTGTCTTTTTTTGACACTGATGTCCAGCTGTGCTTCTATTAACACTCCTGGCACAAGACGACTAAGACAAAAGAAATATAATTTAAACCACGAAATTGACAAAATACAAAAAAGGGAGTTTTTAAAAGGAATAAATGTTGAGATCTGTCGATTTGAGTTATTAGAAATAATTTTTGTTAAATAGAATTATTAATTATTATAGATGTGAAATAAAACTTTATTTGTCTCAAATACAAACTTTCCAAACTTTTAACATAAAAGTTACATAACAGTATAAAAAAATATCAAAAAGGATATAACTTCTAATTTATAAAAAAAACATTTATTCTCAAATTTGGGTGACAAATTTTCACTGTTCCTAGTTTCAAATGGGAATAAATGTCCAGTGCTAATACATGCTAAAAAGGAGGATATCGAACACTTCTTATTTTACATATATATATATTAATTGCTTTTCTTCATTAATATAATAATATCGATGTTTTCCGGCTGTCATGAATACTTCAATTAAATAGAATGGGGCGAACCCAGCAGATATCTTTAACAGGGGAAGACAGTTTATTGACCACAAGTTATGGAAGTCCTCCTCATCTGCCAATTTATGGATCGGAAATTGAGTTTTCCACCACAAAACAAAGTTTAGTTAACGAAATGGTTGCCATAGATTTATCTTCCAAAAAACGTGATAATTATGGGGATATAAATATACTTATAAACAAGTTATGCAAATTGTTCAAGCAGTCTTATCAGGTAGCAACAGAGACAAAAAATTAAGGAACCTGATCTTCAATAAAATGCTGTCGATTAAAAAATAAAAGCTAAGAATAAATCTTATCACACAACAACAGAGTATGGAAATAAAGCAATTTTCAAACCAAAATTGAGCCGAAGGCAAAAACGAGTTAGCGTGAAGGAAATTAAGAAGAGGTAAGACCTAGTGATAACAAAGACCCACTATTAAAATTATTACTTCTTTGGAACCTTTTTTTTATTTGAATTAGGCAGTTTAAGAAATGGTGAGAGACAAGATAATTTTACTCTGAAAAACGGAAATGTTTTTTCCAAAAATAATTTTAAGTGAAATGTTGAGAAGGGTTGCACAATGCTATAATGAAATGGACAATATATAGTAGTTTGAACAGACGTATTATAGAGGCTAAATTCAAAGTTATAACACGCAGGTAAAATAAATATTCGTATTCATATTATTAATATGAAAATTATATAAATTTACTGTCTAGAAATATTTTTAAAACTAAATCGTGAACTTTGTACAAACAATTCTGATTCATAAACTCAAATCAACGCCAGTGGCTACTTAAAATGTTGGAGTCAAAGTTTTGGCGCCACGCTATATTTATTGATGAAATAAATAAATGTAGATAGTACAATATAGAATAATAAATTGACAATACAAAGTCGTTAATAAGAAATGTATCATTTTGCTTTACAGTTTGATTTGCTTTTACAGCAGATTTTTAAAGCTTGAAAATCATAAATATTTATTACTAACTTATAATAATTCTATGTAATATTTTTAAACTTTAAAAGAACTTAAACTCAAATTAAATTTACTACCTTAATACAAATTTGGTAGGTAGTATCCAGGATTCATACTAAATTTCTAAAATAAAATTCCAGACTTTTCAAGATAAATATTTTTATAAAAATTTGTCCGTCATTTGACTGAAATTATATGTATTGATGTATGTATTATATGAATATGTGAGGGGGGAGTCTAAACTCTTATAAAAATTATATAAATCATAAATAAAATAAATATATTTATAGAATTTCAAAAACCGAACTGTGTCAAAAAATCCCCTTTTTCCAGTCTGAAAAAAACTTCCCAAAATTGAACCCTGAGTATCGTACGTTGAGTACAGTACTACTCTGGCGTGCCAAATAAGCGGGGGGTTGTAATAATCGAGGGAGTTCATTGATTTAAAAAAATATATATTCGGGGGTTGTAATAAACGGGGGGGGGGGGTGAAATCAATTTCTTGAAATTAAATAATTGAGGGGGGAGTTCATTAATTTCTTAAAAATAAATAATCGATTGATTGTAGTAAACTGGGGGGGGAGGGGGATTTATATGTTTACTTATTCTTTTCATTGATTTGTTAGAAAATTATTTCTAAATTATGGAAATTTATATGGTAAGTATACAGGATGATAAAAATTATTAAATTGAAAAAGTAGCTCATTATTACCAAGTAATTATTTCAATAAACAATTATTAATAAGTAATAAGTGCTTATAAATTAATGTAAGTAAGTAGTAGAATGTAATAAAAACGTTTATTCAAAATAATACTGAACTACTACATGTAGGTAAGTAATAACTGAGTGAGTAAGTAGTAGGTGAGTCAGTAAAGCTTTCTATCTGGTAAATGATAAATCAGTAAATTGATTAAAAAGTAAAAAAACCCAAACGGGGGGGGGGTTGCTTTTATATAAAATATATAATCAGGGGGGTCCAACTAAACGGTGGTGTTGCCTATTTTTGACACTAAATAAATAAACGGGAGGGGTTACGTTAATTTGGCACGTCAGAGTATGTGGTGTGCCTACCATTCAGAGTTTTTAATGATTATACCTTATGATGCCAACAATATTTTACAAGCTTTACATAAAAGTGCAAACAATACAATTCGACTGATCAGATTACAACAAATAGTCAATTCATTTAAACAATGCGATTACTTGAAAACTGGTTCGATACAAAATATAAACTACTAAGCAATAACTGTTAAAACCGAAAGCTATTTAATCTTTTCGTAATCTACTTGTAATAATCGTGACATAATTTTGTAAATTTTAATACGTCAATATTATAGATTTATCATGTCGACTTACTTATTTCACAATTGGATCCATAGTGTAGAATTTTGTTCAAACAGTCGCAGGTATAGTTCCCCTTGTGGTCCCCTTTGCAAGTTCCTCCATTTTTACAAGGATTAGAATCGCATGCCGATGCACAGACTGTGTCCACAGACAAACTACACAGAAAAATTCCAAAAAGCAACAGTTGTATAATTCGTATATTTATAGAATTAGACATCATTGTCAGTTATATATTTTCTAATTGTACACAGAAAGCAAGGTGCTACAAAGCGTTTTTATTAAGGCAATTCATAAAACAGATCTTAGAAGGCAGGTCCAAGAATATAAAATTATGAAACCAGAATAATTTAGCTTCAAACCACGCTGTATTTATCATTCGGCTTTCAGTGAATGTCTACTCAAAAAATGAGCCAATCAGATTACGGCAAATATTGATCCAATTATTAACAATAGAGTAGGTATAGAGTTGACCAGACGATGTAAATTAACACAATGAACACAATAATTTGTATTCACGTTTTTAGATGTGCTGGCTGAGCTTACCTTTTATAAGTTCTATCGTTGAATCGTTTGTATTCTCCATTAAATTGAAAATCACGCCAACATGAAATAATACCAGGTCTTGCGGCTTGTCTAAAATATATATATTTATTACAAACTTAACAGTCAATATTTAATATCATTAATTAGAAATAGTAGAACTGTAGAATTATTTAAAACAATATTTCAACAGTTTTATTAAGAAAATAAATAATATTATAAATTATAGATAACATCTAGAATACTCTTGATAATACCTACTAAAATATTACGGATATTTTTCTAATAGTTTTAATCAATAATTATATTTTTTTTAATATTTCATTCAAATGTATGGCTACTGAAATTTTATTTAAAAAAAATTAAATAATTGATTTTATACTTTCAAAACATATTTATCTATTAAATTTATATTGGTATATAATATTATATCTTTTTTCGAATAAAAATTGCAACATTATCTGTAATTAAATTCCAATATAACCGTATGGATTCATTTCATATATAGATATCTAATTTGTAGACCCGTCTTGTTAGTTAGAAACAATTTTTGCATTGATACAGTAAAGAGAAATGAGGCGATATAGTTGGAGCACATTATAACTATGTAATTCCAATACAGTTATAGTTTTATAATTAACAGCATTGTATTGTTTGTAAACTATATCATTAGAGGCATAATTAAGAATAATTCGGTATTATAGTCCAATAATATTTAATTAAATTTAATGTCTAATTTATTAATGTTAAATTTAAAATCAACATTTTTCATGAAAATAATTATGTTTAAGAAATGTCACAATGTTTTAAAAAATGTGTTTATAAGAAAACGAAATGACATGACCAAATAAGACACTATTTTTAGAACGTTATCCATTTATCAAAATTATATTCTAAAATACATGACAATTATATTAATTCAATAGTTATATCATCATATTAATTATTTCAATTGATATAAGCTCATAATGAGCACATAAAACAAAGTGATTAATATAATTAAAATTGTCCACAAAACATTCATAGTATGATTTATAGATGTACAAATTATAAGCAAGAAATATCAATTAAAGTTAATCCTATGCTATTATAATTCAAATAAAAAACTAAAGCAGTTTCTAGGAACACAAGGACTTGCTATTATAGATATAGTATACAACATCATAGAACCCGGGTTACTTGATAATACATTTATATTTTCATTGACATTTTTTGATATATACGATTCATTTAAATATAAATATGACCGAAAATTGTCTCATTTCATTAAGTTTATTAAGTCCTCATATCAAATTCTATTTTCTAAACAATTAAGGCGCATTTTCCTTCCCACTCATTTAAAAATATCATAATAGTCTTAATTGGAAAATTATCGGTTTTGTGTACCTTTATGTATGTATTTTTAATATTTATAAGACTCTTCAAACGTAAGATGATATTTCTGAAGGATAATTAACAGTTTACAGCAATTAACACTACTTATCTATATATAAACGCATAAAGTTAGTTTTTGAATCATGTATATTATTGTTTTAATCTTATGAAGCATATTGTACTAAAATTGCAAATCGAAAAATTTCTAAATACTTCTGCCAATATTTATAACATAACCAAATAAATCTCCAAATAATTCATATATAATTGATTGCAGTGTTTTCTTATACGCCACTAATTACCCTACTCAAATGACAAGTTTCATTTAAACGACACAGACTTATATAATCTTCGGAAGGGTCATTAATCAAACCCACTGCACCACGTCCTGCAATTATTATTGGCCAGACTTGGCTGATCCTGAAATATCCTGCCTCGGTCTTTCTAATCAATCTAGAGGCATAACTATATCATATTCATTCTGATGTGTGTACACGGACACCATTAAATCATCTATGTGAACTTGAAAAGGAATACGTATTATATGCACACATAGATTCAATGCGACAAATCTTATCAAAAGTCAATTTCTCCTTATTTATTTTGAAATCCGATAATTACAAGTTTTAATCAAGAATTATTATAGAATTCATGTTTCACAAAATATAGGGAAATGCCAGTTAAAACTGAAGTACTGTAGAAGACTTCCTCCTTTTCTACCTTTTTGACTTTGAAATATTGTCTGACTGTATATAGGATATATGATGGAATTAAATATTTTAAATAAGAAGACATGTGTGAGGTTTACTTATCTGAAACTTGACCCCTATTTCTGGGAGGATTATTGACATTTGTTTTATGTAACTTAATCAGTATAATACTTGATAATTAAATATTTAGTTTGTTATATTCATAAATGCATTATTATTAAATATACCAAAAGAGTAACAGTTGTTAGATTTAAAAAAAAAATTAATAAAATTTCGAGGATAACAGAATAGGATAATTATTTATTTATTAATCTGCTAAAAGAAAACCACATTATTTCAACAATTGTTATAAAACTAGGTATTTTAATTATTTAAGATAAAATTAATGTAATTTCAGAAAATATATTAAATATAAAATTACCTATTTTTTAATTTAACAATTATTAAACTCTTTCAAATTATGATCAAAAAATAAATTTAATGATATTTCGAAGATTTATATAATTTAAACGCGATAAATGTTAACTTATAGGCAGACTTCTGTCAATAGAGGTGGAAGTACTTTCTGCATGATTGAAGGATATCTTTTTGAGTTACAAAATAAAAGACAGCAGAAGTAATTGGAAGTTTAAAGGACCGGGAAGTAAAATGTCGACATAATTAGGTGACATATATATTTCAAAGATCACGGAATAAATCAAGTCTCATTCCTCTCTGTAATTCAATGCCACATTAGTGAATATATCATTAATTGAGTTATATTGTACCCATATATGCATTGTGATCTGTGAGCGCAACTCCCATCAACTCCCATCACGCGATATGCGATTCTTGAAAAGAAGAACATATCCCGCAGGTCATGGGTATTCGTGTTGGCAGGTTATTTGGGGTTAAATTCGGAGAATTCGTTTAACTTCAGGGAAATAGAAAACGTGTTCTGAAATACTTAACGAATAAAAGATGTACGTTGATTTAACTTCATTAGAATCAGTGAATAGACAGTTAACTAATGATAAAATCGATGTTTCCTCATAGATGTTTGACAACAACCTTAAAAAGTTATTTTCTTAACCATAGAAAAATGATGAAATACTTAATATTCTCGTAAAATATAATTATTGAACACACTCATGTAAAAATATTGACTGTTATACTAAATTATTTTTATATTTGACTTCAAGTCCTTATTTGATAATTGAACAATTGTTTACAAAAATTCATAATATTTTTCAGGATTATGATACTGAAATATCCAATTAAAATCAACGTCAGGCATTCCTGTTTTCACTGTTTTAGATAATTAGCAAAAACTGTTATAACACTCTCACAATAACATCAAAAGTTCAATAATCATTATTATAGAAATAATTTAAGGAACATTTTAATTTTAAACTATAAAAAAGATTTGATTTATTGTATATGAAAGAATTAAATTATACTTTTAAATACGTTATAAGATGAAAAGTGCTAATGCATTCCAATTGTGAGATAGGTATTATTTAAATTTGTTTTAACATAAAAGGAAATTGTAATCATCATTATTATTCATTACATTTTTGTTGTATTCATAAGTTATGGTCTCTATTTGATTGTATCCTGAGCCTATTTAGTCTAAGCACTGTAAACTTCATAAGTAGACGTACGGACAATTAAATGCTTTCAAATATATTTGAGTCATAGTTTTATTACGTATTTAAATACTTGCACAAATAAAGCCAAAAAACTTGCCAATTTGTTAACAAATACACAATATTAGTATGCAAATTTCTACAATTTACTCGCAGTTACTTTTAGTTATACAAGGGTAAAGAGTTAAGTTTTAGAAAGTATGTTTCTATATCCAGTTATATTGCCTCTTTATTGCTTATATAGCCCCGTATATCATTAATTATTTTGACGTTGGAATATAATTTGTAAACGATAATCAATAATTTTATTTGGAACAACATGCAAAACTATATTTTGTATATAGAAAATTAAAATCTATATATATACAAGTATGATTATCAAAAACAATTTCATTGACCATTTTGTACTGCTAAAATGTATAACGAGCGTAAGCATAAATTATTCAGCTATTCTCATTATGTTGTAAGTGTATATGCAGAAAATTCGCTGTGTGCAATAATATGTTATAGTTCGCAACTTTATATCAAAATCCATAGTGTCGTAAATTATATAAGCCAGGTATTTGTAGAATATAGGTAAAGCCGAAATATAAAAATAGTATTGTAAACTACAAAATACTATTTTCCTAGAATAAACCTTTTTTTCTTTTTAACAACTTTTATAATAAGAATATCTCGCCAACCAACCGCGAATAACTGTAAAATTCTTTAAGAATGTCTATTTTAACTTGGAACTTGTAGCTAGCTCTATGCGCATAAGTTTCGTAAAAAATTCTTTGCTAAACATAAACTTTGTTTGTTATCTATATATCCAGAGCGAGGGTCATGCAATGCAAAGCTTAAATTTAGGTCACAAATTAGTTACTTAGTTATCAAGAGTTAATTTATTTTAGCACAAAGTTGTGTATCATATAAAGTCAACAAAAAGGTGGATATGTCTTGGGAATCCAACTTATATTCAGCTGAACACGGCAACCCCTCCATATTTTGGTATATTCAATATATGTATGGCAACATCTGTAGTATAGACATTGCAAATGAAAACAGAACTGAACAGACAAAACTTTGCCGCAGATCCAACTAACAGATTGAACATTGAACAATTTAAATTTAAGAATATTATATGTATATACACACTTCAACTTTGAATCAAGTTATCATTTGTGTACGACAGTGTACGATTGCAGATTAACATATTATAATGATAAGGTTAACAAAATTAGTAGACCATATATAATATGTTGATATTTTCATTTCAGTTTTCTAAAAATGAATATCTGGAAGATAATAAATAACATAATATATTTAAAATATTAAGTATTTATCTATTAATCTGTTATCATGCAAATTATGCTTCCGGCAAAATCAACATATATTGCCTATTTATAAATTATTTTGGCTTATTATTAATTAGAATTGTTATATTTAGATTTGTACATATAATCTCTAAAATCAAAACTGCAATTTCTAAGAAATTCGTACAAATAAAATTTGTAATTATTATCAAAAATAATAATTAAAAAAATATCAATAATTGTTATAAATATTAAAATAATTTGATTTTAAAAGGTAGCCATGTATTCATTTATTCATAATTTGAACATATAATGAATAAATATTATTATCATTTTTATTTGTATATCTCTTAACCTCTTATCTTCCACATTTAGATGATTGTTTCAGTTTATGCAACAACAAAAAATTGGGCTCCCAATTATTGTACCGATGACTCATTGCAAAGAAATGGTCCTAAGAACCCCCAACTCAATCTAAGCACAAATTGGTAGCAACTAGACTTGTACCTACGAGTGTTAGTATTGTCTACTAACTTTCTGGGCGGTAATAGTTTTACCAAATGGCCATCATCACCAGATTTGATAACACAATTTAGAATTGTTTACCAAACTTCTCAGAATTCAGCAAAGTAACCATTTTATACTCGAAAAGAAATAAACTTTATTCTTTAGGTGACGTAATGATTACTACATTATACAATTATAGAAATAGCAGAAGATTTGAATTGAGGAAATGTATTAGAGTTTCTTTTCTTTCCCGAATATATATAAGAATTTGGGTTTTTGTAGGTGTATAGAACATAATGACTGCTTTGTTATTCATATTTTAATTATAGTTTACAATAAGATTTTCCTTATACTGTGTTATATAACAATTATGGGGTAATTAATAGGATTGGATGATATGCTATATATTATATGTGTATTCATAAAAAAGCTTAAAAGATTCATCCATTAGCAGCCGAATGAAGCTTTACGTAATTTCCTGCAACAATATTCCATTTCTATTTTATTAAATGAACAGATTATAGGTATACATATTGAGGTAGATTTCAATTAAAATTACGTAATATATAATTATAATTCTTTCATATATAGCCGAACTTTGGGTTGTTTAAATTGTCGACATAAATTACCAACCATAATATTTCTATTTTATTAAAAGTTAAATAGAGGCTTTATTCAATAATAGGACAATTAAAATTCGTACACTTTTAAAGAATGTAGTGTAATAGACTTTTGAATTGTGGATAATTTGTCATGAAATCCAATTATATTATATTTGATTACATTTTTCCTTACACCTGCAAACATAAATGTATAAATCATTTACCAGGTGGTAATCATATACGTGCTTATATAATTAAATGAAGCTGTCCATTAATGTATTTCATTGAGGTACATTATATTATAGACATATATTACTTAAGTAAAATACAATAATTTCGTTTGTTAAATTCTCAAAAGTTGTGATGTTTTTATGTGTAGTGCCCGGAAATTTATATAAAAAAATGGTTAAATATTTGAAGTATACTGCCGTAATTTAAACCGATATTAGCCAAAATGAGCTGTACTTAATTAATTTTACACAGACTTCCTCAACAGAATGCAATCAGATATACTCTAACCAATTGTGCAATAGACACACATTCATGCTACCAGTATCTTTTAGAGTTGCACACTCTTACTCATATTTAATATACATATCTTTACCATAAGACTTGTAAGCTCTATAAAGCTGTTATATGTATAATACGTACCGCAAGTTCTTAAAATGTTACGGGGAGCGTATTCATTTCTGAGCAAGGGAGTTTTTCAATCGATGATTAAGAAAGACTATGACAGTACCTAAGCTCTGTTTTTAGTTGCATTAGTTAAAGCGATTATTTCAGTTTGAAAATAAGGGGAATATATTTTTTTAATAATACAAGTAAAAAAATATCCAGCAGATTAAAATTATCCGCAAAGAAAACTATAATAAATAAGAACTAATTACCCGAAATTGATAAAGTGGAACTTTATGATACGAGGACAATTTAATTTTCGAATGAGAGAAACAAGCGAGTAAATTAAATTTTCCGAGTATCATAACGTACCTACTTTACCAATTCGCGAATGTCATTTGTTTATCCATTGTACATAATAAGGTCCACGTTATGTACCAATGCAGACAAAATAGTATAATATAGTACAAATAAAGAAATGGTATATAAATGTATACATTTCATTGATATTGATATAGATATTGCTTTCAAAATAAAAATCAATACTATTGCCTTTGTTTTACTATTTGTTATTATTAAAAGAATTAATACACAAAGTTTTGTCGATGACACATAAAGTAGTCCATGGCATATAAAGCTCTTAAAGACGAGTTCATAACGTATAAAGTCCACTTTATGTACCAATGGAGAAAAACAATTAAAGTTATATTAATTAAAATGAAGCAAAGTCAATCGCTTCGGAAGTATGTTTTTATCAATGTATGAGAAACCGAGTCAATCTGTGAAATAACATCATTGTTTTGTTCAAACATTGATAAGGCTTATAGCCGAAAAATTTACTGTGGCTATTACTTATGACACTCCAGATATTAGAAATTGCTGTTCGCTTTATTGTTCTGGAAACAGAGGGACTGGGTGGTAAATTTCCTAAGTAAATATTACTGGGCTTCTGATAAAAATAATGCAACTATAGTATGAACAAAAGGACGCGAGGTTTGAGATCAGACTTGTTCAGAGTGTGGGAATATTCGATAAACCTTTATAGAGGCGTGTCTGAATTTCTTGCCTTATGAATAATACAGTTTTATATAATTTGGAACTAGAAATTCTCTATATTCATTAAAAAAGTAAACATATGGATTTGAAATTTCGATACTTATGTAATAAAAAAGATCAGAAAATTTGTTGTCGCTGCAGATATAAAATGCGATACGAAACTATATTTAAAATGATATGTATTAAAATCAGATAAATTGAGCTTATACATGTGTGAATATTATGATTTTATTTATCAATTAGATTAAAAGAATGCCAATTGGTTTTGTATCTTTATGTATTATAGAAATTGTACTATATAGGCTTATTTATTTCATCTAAAGTACTCAAATACCAACAAATGTGCATAGCAAATGGACTTTATAGTTAGTTGTATTTGGCTTCAACAAACATTAACTTTGTAACAGTTACTATATACCGAATATATAGTTAATAGTGTGCGTGCATCAACGTTTGACCACTGTATAATGTGAAATTAAAGACGAAAATGTGATTATTGTATCTTTTGTCTATAAATCAAACAAAAATTACCTTTTTGTAAAGGTGTTTACAATGTAATATAGATTAGAAATATCATGGCCAAGAAATTATATATTGCGGTAATTAAAAACATTCTTTCTGGAAATTTTTAACGTAAAATTAACTTGATATTAATTAACAGGTTATTATATCTATATAACTGCATCTTTCAATGTACCAGAGAGTAAGATCTAAACATAAATAAAATGCAGTGTATGTCAGGATGAAAGTCACGTGACAACACTAAAACCAGGTAACATATATCGATACATTTCATTAGTTAAATTAAATGTTGATTTGAACACTTAAAATATACCATCTGGATTATTATTCATTTATTTATTAAAACTAATTAATGTATCTGTATTTTGAACAAAAATAATTATTTGCAACCAAATTAATTGATATCGAAAATATAGTCTAAGTAATTACTGTTATCAATCTCTCACAAATTTATTTATTTATTTATTTTGTATGCCAAATATAAGCTGAACTATATAATATCTACGAGTTTAACTGTGAAGGAATTTTTATGTAAATTATTCAATTTTTCATTTATAATTGAAAGACCACCACTATAGCTAATTGTTTGAGTAGGTCGACTATATTAATATTTGTAGATTCATACCCTTTATTTGTTGCTAGGTTGGAAAACGTAGACTTCACAATTTGTGAATTGTATTGTGACTCATGAAATTATTTACCTGGTAACCATTTTTATTTCATCTGTATTACAAAAAAGTTTTAAAGCCTTCGAACTTAAAATACATCGCACGTATACACGCTTTGTGTAATGTTCCAATAGTGCTCTTGTTAAAAGCGATATAATGGAAATATACTAACAATTTGTAGCGTCTGAAGATGATAATGTAATCATTTAAACCGAGCGTTTATAATTAATTAACAATATTCATTGATGCTGACACATCCAGTAAAAACCCTGCCTTGACAGTTTCAATACTTTCATTGTGCAATGAGCAATAGTAACTATATTACTCGTCCTTCGTTGCTTTCACCCCGACTTTCACTTCGTGTTTATATAACTTAAATGTTCTTTAATAAAAGAAACTGATTAACACATTTACATTAAGTATATATAATGAGCTGGTGAAAGAAATAATTACACCGAATTCCTTATTGGAAATATAATTGTTGTGAAATGTGTGATTATATAAAATTTATTGGTTGCTATATGGAGTTTAAATAAAGTTGAATGAGTATATCAATTAAAATTAAGGTGGAAATAATATTTATAATGTCAAATTCATAGATAATATTTAGTTTACATCCGAAAAATAATGAGAAGATGACGAAAAGATGACATGTGTGACAAAATGAGTTTTAACATATTTATATTATTATACATTGATTACAGTTAACAAAACAGGATTTACTGGTTTTTATTGTCGAGCTTTTACAGGTTTTAGCAGCCAAAATTTAACGGCGACAAATTGCTTCTAAAACGGTAATCAGCATTCGTGAATAGCACTTTCTGTATTCATTAACGGTATAGTAATATTTCTTTAGCACTAATTTATGAAAATAATATAATTCAATAGATGAATGTACACATATTTTCAAATTAATAGCGATAAATACAATAATATATGAAAAATAGGAGTAAAGATTATTGGATTATGGCAAATCAACCCGCAAAACGACTAGTAATTTCTGAAGTGGACTGGTCAAGACTGATACAGAAGCATGACGAAGGTAGAGATTAATATGAAGGATTGGATAAATTAAAGAGGGAACTAACTGCATGGTCGATAATAAGAACCAAAGAACCGACAGTGTTATGCGTGATGATGCGAATTTCGGTCAAAAATAGTCAAGGAAAATACTAAATTATTCGGTGAATACGACTTGAAGACACCGTTCAGAACCAGGCTTAATAATTATTATAATTTATATTAAATATATATTCAATGTACCCTGTTAAAAAATAAATGATTCACCTCTCATTGAAATGAAAATGACGATAACGAATCTGCTTAGTTATACATTAAATAAAATTTGCCGTTACAGAATTGAAATTGTTTACGTCCCAACTTTTTTTTGGTAATTTGCCAATGTATAACTGATTTAAGCGTAATTGTTTTAAGATTCTAATACTAATGGCTGCTAATACCCGCAGAAATAATGTTTATCGTCACTATGTATTACTAACAAATATATCAGTAGTATATAGACATAAACTTTATTAAAAGTATTATACATGAATATTCCATTATATTGTGCTAGTTCTAAAATTGAAGGTTCATTAAAAATTTTAAATGCTATTTTCAAATCTGATTTAGCGTTTGGTAATTTATTAATAAAATTACCTACATAGTTGTATTAAATTAGATATTAGCAAATATCAAAAATGAAAAATAAAAATTGAATCGAAATTCAGAAAAGATTTAAAAAAATAGAATTTTTAAATTACACACCTCAAATCTGCACCAATAACCAGTGTATAGTTTGATGACGTCATAAATTCATCTCCTTTCGTCAATTGAAACAAAGCAGAAACATTGTCCAATCGGACACGAAGCATCTCTTGATTGTACTCAATTTGTAAATATTTCCAACGGTCGTTATCGATTGGTTGCTGGTATTCCGGTATTCTCAATATTTTCTTCAATTTATTTCTCTTGGTAACAAGAATAATTTCTAGTCGACGAGCTAATCGAAATAATTTAAAAAATAAATTAAATAAACTAATAGTTAAAAAAGTATAGTGTTGGTCAGCATTTTATTACCATCTAACAAAGTTAAGCGAAAGAATGAGATCATCCCTTTGTCTGAATGTTGCTGGTGAATCATATCTCCATGACTACTAGATGTTCGAAAAAACACGGTGAACAGTCCCGAGATACTCTGCGTTCCTAAGGATACACTAGATTGTGTAGATTTCAGAACCAAAGTTGAAGAAGACCCCTCCTTCACAGAGCTTTCTCGCGTAACTGACGGAAATGAATTACAAAGTTAGAACCGTATGTAATACGAAAAAGGGGGATTTATTTGGTATCACCTTGACCTGTACAACTTAGTTTTGAAGCGGATATCATTCCAAGAAGTTGTCCTTTGTCTTTATAGAAGGTGAATGTGGAAATAGGTAAAAGAGATTTATTGGAGACTTCAAATTGAACATCGCATCGAGATTCCAAATCTAGAAACAAAAGGGATTAATATTACTATTATTAATTACTAGTATAGGAATCAAATGAAAATAGTATTGTTTACTCGATATCGTAGGAAATTCCAATAAATTTGATTTATCATTAATTTTGCACTCTTATTCAAACGAAGTGAATAAAAACGAATAGATGGATAGTTTCAATTATGTTTATATTTATTTTACATAGGTGGTATAATCAATCATTACCAAATGTAATTAAATATAACTAAATTAATTGTAAATGCATAATTTAAAAAAAGTATATAAAGCAATTAACATAATAAAAATTATTCAAATAAAAATATTATAGAGAAGGTGTTATTTAATAATAATGGAAACCTAATTAAAAAAATATTTTCAGTTGAATTTTTATTACTTAGTAATTACATAAACAAAAGAACAGTCGATTAACGTGAATGCATGCGTTTCAAACTTAATTTATTATAAAAGTAGTTAAAAATTTGTAATAAATATGAATTGCTAAATTAAAAATTGGTTAACAATTCTAGTAGTATGTAAGGAGCTGCCTCTAGGCCAACAAAAGGACCACTCTTCTATTGCACCTTTACTAGTTAAAATTTCCCGCACATTTACTAGTCAAATTTCCGAGCACCTTTACGAGATAAATTCTGAGGAAAATGAGAAATGAGTACCATGGTATATAAGGAGGTGTGTGAGTTGTTGATTTCCTTTTCCTTTCTTACGAGCTCTCCTACGGTCGTCTCATTGACAGTCTCTCTTTCATTTATTCTGTTATACCTACTTGTCCGAATTCTTCGAGCGCAATAGTTATCGAGGCTAAAAGTGCGCGGAAATTAAACTAGTAAAAGTGCGCGGAAATAAAACTAGTAAAAGTGCGGAAAATTTTAATTTGTAAAGGTGCGGAAAATTTTAATTTGTAAAGGTGCGGAAAATTTTAATTTGTAAAGGTGCGGAAAATTTTAACTAGTAAAGGTGTGGAAAATTTAATTGTTTAAGGTTCGAAAAATTTTAACTAGTAAAGGTGCGTAAAAATTTAACTAATAAAGGTGAGTGCGGAGGGGTTTTTGTCAAACAAAGCATGCTTTATTGTCACGGAGGTTCTCCTTACATACTACTAATTCTAATGATATAAACAAAAATAACAAAACTTTCCAAATTCGAAGATTAAACTCACTACAAAGTAGGTCAGGGTCACATCTATCCAATGATATAGATGGATTCATGCACGAACACCCCGTAACCTTGATATCATCTTTTAATAGGATTGAGCCGAAATTTGACTGGAATATTGATTTCTTACCAATGCTAAAAATATTTTTAAAAATTCAATTTTTTACTAACCATTATGCCAAATAACTTCTTATCCAGAAGATTTAAACAAACTTATTATGAACGTCTTAAAGCTCATGATTGCCTTACCTTAGAGGAGCGCGATGACAAGTATAAGTAAAGTTTTGATGACAAAATTCAGATTTTTTAAACAGCTCTCTTAAATGTGTTTGAGTCATTCTAAAACAGGATGAACAATTTTATTGGTTAGGAAAAATATAATTTTATAAGAAATTTTTAAAATTAGTGTAGGTCACATGTTGTAAAATTAATATTCTGTTGTAAACTTTTCTTTTAAATAAAGCATATAAAATGCTCGTTTAGATGAAATTTACTTTTATAATTAAATTTTAAAATTTTAAAATAATGCAACTTTTTGACATTTTCAGTTTAGGTACTGTTTCACTTTTCAACATTCATTTTAAACAATTCTAGATTAGATCACAGCCCTAGTGTTCCTTCACCTGTATTCAAGGGTAAAGTTAACTCCAATTTTAATTAAAGGAGTCCTAACAGGAGTTTTAGGTCGAAGATTATGTTCCACCTTCGTAATTGCAGATGGAGGGAAGTTAGTATACGAGTAAGATGAGTTTGTACCATTGTAGAGACTGCAGTATACCCATGATGCTGTGATTGGTCCAGAACCATCTGAATCAATAAGTGTTGGGCCAATCACAAAGGTTAACGAATTCAACAAGTAGACTTCGGAACAGGATTTTGGAATCAAAGCTGTACATACAAAGGAGAGATGTAATTGCGATTTAAATTTTTTAAATTTCATTCATGCATCAACTTCACATATCGTAAGTCACATTATAAGTATTATAAATTAGTACTACTGCTAAATATTATCAATAGTATATTATATAAAGGCACAATAATACACATAACTAATGAAAAAATTATATATATTTAAAATATAATGCTGGAAATTTGAGAATTTCATTTAAGAAAAAAATTGATTTAGTACAGTATGAATAATATTTATTTGAATAATGAAGGTCTTTACAAATATCATTGTAGAGTAATAAATTTTAATTACCAAATTGACACTGATTCCCTTCATAAGCGTCATTAAAACAGTGACATCTTAGCTGTCCACGATAAACCTGACAATGTCCTCCGAATCCACAATTTAACGTGCCACAATCTTGGCGCCAACTTTCCGATTCGCTGCTTGGTCTGACAAGACCATTCTTGCTTATTTCTGAATGGCTGATCATTGGTCTGACCGGAACATCCTTGCTAATTTCGTCAGATAGTTCTCGGCCTTGTAGCCATTGTATATTTCGTGATTGACTGATGATACCTTGCTCAAGAGTATTAATCAGTAATTCCAACAGTGAAATATGGTTGAAATATACTTGTCGAAGGAATCCTGAAATAACGACAAACGTAACTGTTCAAATCTTTTATGAGTAAATAAAATTTTAGTTGTAAAAAAAAATATCTACAAATTGATGTTTTTATTTTATAAATTAAAAAACTTTTAAATATTTCGATATTTCATATTATTTATTTAGAATTCGCCATACTTCAAATTTTCGATATAAATTTCTGATCTTTTGTGTAAATAATTTCAAACCCTGTGAAAATCGATCCACATCTAAAGCTTGTAAACTGAGACCATTATGAAATACGGTTCACTTGCCTAAAACATTAAATACTTTCTCGATCAACTATATTACCTCTTTACGTTACGTAATCAATAGCTTCAATGGATGTTTCACTCTCCGTCGTTGTTAACTTGGATAAACAACTTCAAACATTTTACGTTCAAAAAATTCTTGATGAAAACGTGTTAATTTTTGAGTTTATACATCACCACAATTTAAAATACAAATTTACTTATATGACGTCATGGTTTTTATAATTATCTAAGGCCTACTTGTGAGAGAATATATTGATTAATTATTTATTTTCCTATTATAAAACTAATAACATACAGTCTTTCCCGATAGAGAAATAATTTGTTAAGGATTCTTGCAAACTTAAAAACAATATTTTAAAAATATTAAAAAATATTAAAGTTTAAACATTTATATACTGCTAGGGTTTTAGAAGTAAGTTAATAAATTTATTAAATATATACATACGACCAAAATTAAGTTTAACCTTTACAACAAACAAAACCTCGAAATAATATTTAATATTCCTTTACATACAACCATCATATTTGATTAAAAATCAATAATTATGAAAAAAACTTCTACTTCAATTCGATATACAAATATTTGTAAAATATGACAAACAAAGTTCCTGAAAAAGTTCTTGGATAAACATTTAATGAGGAAATACAGGATAGCTACCTGGAAAGTTTTGGTTATTATCGGCAGCAGGATGCGGAGACCCACCAACCCAAACTCTCGTGTTGAGAAGGAGTCTTGAACTGGTGAAGACAGGCAGCTGAAATATTCTAGATCCCTTCAGATCCAGATTGACCATCAGCAAAATTGTTTCGCGATTTGTGTCTAGAGGCTTCAACTGAATATGAAATTTGTGCCATCTAAAGAGGAAAGCATTGACGATGTATTTCGTCTCGGAATTATAACGGAAGGATATTAAAAGAATTTTGTTTATCGAAAAGTACAACATTTTACGGCTCAATTAATGTAAATAAATTACAAGTATATAAACAATGAACATCACTTACCTACAAATTATATCTTCTATTTTAACTTATAACTTGAATTTATGAAATAATTTTTATAACATATAGTATTAATATTACAATCGTCTTTTATAATTAATTCATAAGATTATTTTTAAACAAATATAATACTTTCCGCTAAGTTGGAGCTTCTAAGAACGAACAAATTAAAACTCTTGGTAGCCATGGTAATTTGAGAACTATATTCTTTGACTTCGAAATTGGAAACTTCCACGTTAAGATAATTAGGTTTATAAGCACCAACATTTGACGGGAATAATTCGTCGGTATGGGCGATTTATTTTGTTCGGTCAAGACACCCCTCGAGGGCCAAAGCTAAGGGAATATGAACACTAAATCTGCATGGATCGTGTTTCTATACCTCTCTCTAACCATCTGTGCTCTGACTAGACCTTCTGTTTGGATGCTAAAAGTGGTTTGTCAGGGCCATGGAAGTGTCCAAATCTTGATTATAGAGGTGTCCAGTGTTATCGGGAATCTAAATTGTCAGTAGGGATTGCGTAATGGATGCTCCAAGCAACAAACAGTCAATGGCGGAATAATTACGAGCACAGAAACAGATCAATAAATCAATAAAGAATTGATACAATAAAAATAATCTATAAAATACACTAAAACCAATATTATAAAATACCTATCTATTTAATAAAATACCTATCTATTTAATAAAATACCACATTTTTAATATGAATTAGTATGTACCAATCATTACAAAAATCTGAAACTATTTTGAAATCAAATTTGGTGTAAAAAATTTATTATTTTGAATGAGAGTTTTAATGGAACAAATTTTTCATTAATTAAAATCCATTTTAAAAAGAAATAATTTAGTTTTTTAGCGTTTTAGATAATGCACATTTTAAGATCATATAAGGTCACGTTATAATTGTCTTGAGAAGAAAAACAGGAAAACTACTCAGACAATTAAATCCGTATTCTCTTCTGAGATTCCAAGGAGAATGAGTCATTGTCCTTGCAGAAGGTAAACCCAAATCTAACAACATTTCTCCACAGCACTGTGGGGCTTTCCTTGACTGAGGTAAACATATAAAGAACCCCGGTTGTAATAAACGAACATAAGGATATTTATTTCGGGCAGTTAATCAGGCAAAAAGAAAATTAATGTCTTCGTTGAACGTTGAAAGTGTAAATACAGCAGGAACCGGTAATCATAAACTCGAATTAATGAGCTAATTATTTGACCCAGAATTGACCCGTCGTTTGAAAAAAAGGTTGAGTGTTTGTTACTAATTTATATACAAGTAAAGTTATTTTGTGACATTTGTTACGCTAATCCATAAAGTATAGAAACTAGCTTTCAGCCATATTTTAAGACCAAATATTTACTGAAGATTATATACCATTGAGCAATTGGCAATTTTATTGAGTTTATAGAATTAGACACTTTACATATTAATATAATGACAGGATTATTCGAAAACTTAAATAATTTAATTTAATAACTTACATTACAAAATTAATTATTTTCTTTTTAATTTATTGATTTATCGTAATAATATCTATCTAGATCGGCAAACTTAATTAAATTATGTCCGAAATAAAAACGGACAAAAAGACAAAATGGAGAAATCCTGTTCTGACAGAAGTTAATTACGATATCAATCAAAGAATATATTTCAATGGTTATTTCAAGTTAATGTAAAACTACCATGTCTTTAGTTCACAGTGAAACATAAAACAAACCTACATAAAATTTTTAATTATTTACTAAGGTTATTTACCGATTACTTTTGAAAACTTAAACAATTAATTTTTATTTTAAACCATCATTTTTATATATTTTACTTTGAATCGCAGAGCATGTTTGGAAATGTATGTTTCTGTTGCTTATTGGAAGTTCCATCCCATCCCCATTGCACATGGAATTGCAAGCGACAGCCCTGTAAATAGACGGATAGTTTGGTGCCGGTATTTGCGTGGGCGGAATGACTCATCAAAAGCCATCGTTCCTTGTGAAATGGTCTCAAAATCTGATTGGTTGAAGGGAGAAAATTAAATAATTGAAATTACAATCTTCTTTTTTTAATCTGAAAGATATTTCTAAAATTCATGGTAAATAATTTCCAAATCACAAAGAGTCGAAAAATTAATAATATTAATTGAATGATTAAAATCCATAATTATCGATTACTGGCAAACATACAAAGAATCGTTACAGGTAGGACAAAAGCATCAACATTTTTTATAGACATTTATGAGCATAGAGATCATAAAAAATTCATGTTCCAAAAAATTTACTTTAGGATCAAGACAAAATGGACGCCATTTGTTGGCTTATATGAAAAAATCGTATATTTAAATGCATTTAAAAGTATAGTGGCCAACTTATAAAAACACACAGTGCAAAATGACTATTACAAACTGTTTTTTACTTTTATTTTATTTAAAATAAATTCTTTTAGTATAAAATGAGTGTTAACATATGTTCAAAATCAATAAATAGTGGAACAATATTGGAGCCGTTATTTTGTTTATTATTAGTTATTTTTATTATTAAGTGTAATCAATATATAGTCAATTAAAACACAATATGTATAATAAAACTGAATTATTGAGTTGTTGATATTAAATAATACATATTTAACCAATGTACATATTTAATATAATATAGTATAATATACCAATATAATATATAATATGCCTATATCACTTTGAAATAGTATTTTGTCTATTTTTAAGAAAAGAGAGTAGAACATTTTTTTTTAATAAATAGTAAAAATAAAATATATCCAATTTAATTTATATAATATATTGTTCCACTATTTATTGATTTTATATTATATTAATACATTTTCAAATTATAATGAAAGTAAAATATAGTTGGTAATAGTCAATTTGCATGTTTTTTTATTTTACTATGTTTGGCACTTATATACTTTTAAATGTAAAATATTCGAGTTTTTTCATAAAAACCGCCAAACAGGCGGCCATTTTGTCTTGATCCAAAGGTAAAAAGTTTGGAGCATGAGATTTTTTAGTTCTTTATGCTCATAAATGTCAATAAAAAATTGTGCTTTTGTCGACATGTAATGAATATTTTACTAATCGACCTCACTATTATATTCATGATACATTTAGCTAATAAATACACTAATGAACTTTTTGATGCAAAGTTGCAACATTATAAAGCAGCTAGCTATTCCTAGATTATGTAGTTCAGAAGTTGTGTGTATGTCTTTAGTAAACAAATGTGCATTAATTACCTACTGGGGTACATGCTTAGATATAAGAAATATAGATTTTTGCCGTTTAATGCATGATCAGTTTATACCATGATATAAAAAATATGATTGACAAATACATTTCATTATTTTTTAAATTTGAAAGCCTTTCTTTCTAATATTGCTTACTTATGGATGATCTATCTTATATTTAAAGATTTTATAGCTTTCAATTCAATAATATTAATACAAAAATGATTATTCAGATCATGTTAATTTATTCTTGATGCTTATTGAAAAAATGATGTTAGCATATTTGCGTTATAATAAGATTGTTCTTACATCTGGAATTCGAAACTGAAACTGCAGGTTATATTGGGAGAAGTAGCGATCTTCATCTTTGGGGTGCGTGTAGTATACGAACCACTCGGCGCCGTTTGTGCTCAAAGTGGGGACATCTGTGAGGATCATGGTAGAGAGATAAACATTAAAAGACAGATTTAAGGGTAGTATGAGGTTGTAAATTTGCCAATTAAGATTATTATTAAGATCAAGTAACAACCGCATTGATATTTACAAACTCTGTTATAAGTTTCATTTTAATTAAATTTAATTAATTGATTGATTGATTGATTGTTTTACCCAACTTATAATCAAAAAAATGTTTTTTCTTTAAAGACGATACGTATGTAAACTTTCTTTCAATCTTCCAAAACATTCCCAAAATCGAAAAAGACGCGCAGATAAAAGGCATCTGAAATTACTTCAAAGTGCAATTTATTATTAATTTAGGTGTAAACTATGTCGGTTGGACATGTGCTTTTACTAATTCTATCCAAATGTGATACTGTTGGCTTCCCTTGTTAACGTCTGTAGTTCATTCAGGCGGCATTGGCAGCCCATCTATAAATTATATTCACATGTAAAAGTGTATCTTTCTAAATATATAAAATAATAAATAAATCTATTTTACTGTTATTTAATATTTTCATTTTAGAGTTGGCAATAATTTCTTTAATTAAAGATTTTCTCATAATATATTTTATGTAACTTGTTAGATACTTTTTCTAATTTTGAATATTATTCTTAAAATTTCGCTTTGTAACATGTCATAATTAGTCAATTCATTATAAATAATATGCTCAGAAAATAAATAAATAAATAAATATTAAGCTCAAATCAATTGAATGCAATTTATCATAGATTTTTAGATTATACTATAAAAAAAGTTCAAATCTTTTCTACATAGTTTGGTTAAGAAATTCTTGAAATAAATAAATAAATCTTATTTTGATATTACTTAGAAAAGTAACATTATAATTACGTAAAATAAATCTTTACCGAAATAATACCTTCGGATCGGTACTTATGAATCATTTTATTAATAAACTGGATCTGAATGCACGGGGCCTCCGTTCTTATCTCCAAACTTGATTACATAAAGCTAATTTGTATCAAAAGAATTGAAATTTGACTGGATTATTGCATGATTTATTGTGTTTTGAGTAAAGAAGATTATGACCACTGATTCATATACCAATATTGTGAACAAATACACTAGCAGAAGGACGTGCACCTACTCTTTGTATACCTAATACATTTTACGTTACACTTCTGTCATTTTTGGAACGTATCTTTTCGGGGATTTTGTAGTTCTAAAATTGCATTCGCACAGTAACATGAAAGAAGTCTCTAAAGTTTGCGAAACAAACATTTAACATTTAGGTCTAAATGTATTTTGAAATATAATAAAACTAATTGCCTAATTTATTAGTCCTATTTGTACTTGATAATTAATTATTCGAGAACAAATCTCAAAGGATCATCTATTTATTAAAAGAGGCAAACATTAAGGTCGGAGCTGTAGTTGTAATAACAAACAGTAACTTGATGCCAGCAGGTCGTGTAGTAAACATACCGACATATTTTACTGGACAAATCGCACGACTGTTAGTCATTCAGTAGTTATAACTACCTATATATAGTAATCAATAGTTATAAGTGAAAATATTATAACAGACATTTTTCGATGTTTAGTTTTTTAAAATTACATAATCAACACATTGTGATAGGCACAAACTAATCCCAAATTTCCCCTTCTCATATAGATCCGAAGGAGATAAATCTGTCCCATCAGCTAATTTAAAAGGTCATCACCGTTCGCTCTACTTTAACTAAAAAGATGTTTCAGAGTGATAACCCGAAATGTTTAGTTCACAGTAAAATAAAATACTTCAGTATTGCGGAATTAGAAAAGGTGAACGATTGAATTCTGCATATAGCAAAAAAGTTTTATTTTCTGATTATTACGAAAAAATAATTAAAAATAATAGATATTAATAAAATTTAGTTTGACTCTATATTTCTAAAGTTGGAAATATTTTTGCAAGTTTAAATCTGTTTACTGTGAGCTCCTTACGATAATAAAAGTCATGGTCCAGACTTTTTGATTTCATGATCATTTAAAAAGAGTTTGAGAGCAGAAACAAATTTTTAACACGCTCTATTCAATAAATAAAATCAGAATAAGACAATTAATTGCAACAATCTATAAATGTATTATTAGTTTATATCTATTTATTATTTACAAAATTAAAATTCATCCACAAGCTTTTGTATTATATATAATTCATTTTAATTCAATTTTTAAATAGTCAAGTTTGTATAATCGATAAAAATCCGTTCTCTTTCGTTCGTGCACTTGCACCACATCACACTCAACGAAAGGAATAGAACAAGCATTCACCCCCCCCGCCCTCCCCACTAAGGTTAAGCTGAGGGTATGTTGACATAAGGACACAGAGGTAGCACCCCGAGTATAGATTGAGAAAATAAAACTCTTCAAGCTAAAATATGACCAGTATGATTGACAATTTGAGAAAATTCTTAAAAAATCCGCCGTGACATCCTTCATAGTTTTTAAAGACGACCAAAAAGAACGAAATGTGAAGAAAGGCTGTCACAGAGATCAATTCAAAATATTTCATTTGGATGAAATTAAATCGCTTTCATTTCTCAATAAAACATCTGTGGCCTTGTTTTGAAATACGATTCTTCAACTATAGAATATCTAAATTGTAGAAATGCATATACTGGTTTTGCAGCTTTATTCAATAACGCATGGAAATTGTGATATTTTTAAATAGTGGCACGGTTTTATTTCAGATAATTCGGAACTAAATACAGTGCTTTAAAGGCTTGCATAATATTTCCGATTTTAAAGCAATTAAAAAAATTGTAAAAATGGAAAATCAACTCAAGATAAGATTTTTATAAAGAATTCACATTATTATAAACAGTTCACATTATTTCAAATTATCATTTCTTAAAGAGGTGATTATGTAACATAATAAAACACTACAAACAATAGTTTTCTGGGCATATTTATTGAACTTAAACTAACTCGTATTTTGGCAATGTGGTCCCGAGAATCCAGTATCGGAACAATCACATTCGATCGTCGTGTAGAAGTTGATACATTGGCCGTTGTTATGACAACCACCTCCTCTTCCCCCCAAGCGTTCGTGTCCACATCGATCTTGACAGCCTGGAAGTACCAGTCCGACCGACTCCTCTGGATCCAGCAGTTTCCAGGTCGTCTTCAGGCCCCTGAAGGAAGACCACAGGTACGGGTAGTCCAGTGTCTGGTCCGAATCCCCGATTGTCAGTTGAGAGAGGCATCCAGTGAAATAGGGGAAGGTTGCCAGGCGGATTTCACTGTCTCCTAAAATGTTTAAAATGATATAGTTATTTAGAGACAAACATATTTTATATTTATGATTGTTCAAAACTCGTTCGGAATAATAGCATTTACAATTTATGTAAAAATAATATAATTCTTAGATTCAGATAATTTTAATTTAGTCATTAAATTTATTAGGTTATGAATAATGTTCTGGTTAATGACTTCATGTCGTAAATTACATCTTTTGCAAAATATGTAGTTCTTAGAATTATGTTTCAATAGAATTAGAATTTCAATCAATATTTCTATATTTTTATAGATTTTGTAAATATTTTGATTTTCGTGTGTTTTCAATGAAATAAAATGCAAATTAAAGAATCAAGTATGAATTTAAATATATATGCAAACTATTATCGAATTGTTCAATGGTGCTGCAAACTATTATCGAATTGTTCAATGGTGCTGCAAACTATTATCGAATTGTTGAATTGTGCAGCAAACTATTATCGAATTGTTGAATTGTGCTGCAAACTATTATCGA
>JAUZNC010001342.1:0-40884 GCA_034780395.1 Vannuccia rotundouncinata | reverse complement strand
ACTTCGTCATTAAAATTTTCTTAAAAAATACTTAAGTACGAAATTTTACTTAAGTATTTTTATGCAACGGCCCCCTGATTGTAGCAGACATCGGTTGTGTCTAAGAAATGCACTGTAGCTTCGTGGCGAAGCGATTTCAAAAAGGAGTGAACATCTTTAATTTTCGAAAAGAGTTTAATTAAGTAGTCTTCGTTTGATCTTATACCCATAATGCTTACAAAGTTAAATTTTATATAGAATGAATTTTATAATTTAAGAATATTAACACATTTATTAAAATAAAAATTTAATCAATTTACTAAATCATTTAATATCAATGAAAAAATAGAGTGGAGTTCTAACTATTGTAAGAATAAATGTTCAAAAATTGATTAATTTTAATTGATTAATGTAAAAATTAAATTTTATTAATACATAAATGCCTTAAATCTTTATAATACTAAATTAAAATTAAATTAAATTAAAATTAATATAAAAATGTTCATCACAGGATAGTTATTATTTTGTTATTTTGTTTCTAATGGATCCATTCAAAGAAAAGTATAATGTGTAATATTATTACCATTCATAATTTTGACACGATTCTATTCGATCCATCATACAACCATTCGTATATATACCAAACGTGTTCAATAAATATTATACAATTTAAGTCCTGAGCCAGCTGCATATAAATAAAAAATTAAACCTTTTTAATTATTAGTTATATACGTAGTTCAAAATTAAACAAATAAATAACTAAATCAAATGTTTTTTAAAGTAGTTAATGTCAAGATATGTCACTATAGTATTAAACTATTAAAATATTTATGATATTGATATTAATCTTTAATATTGTTTAAAAACAAAAAAGGTTATATAATTTAAAATTTTAGTTTTATTACAAACTTTTCTGTACAAAAACATAGTATCGGTTATTGAAGAAATGATAGAACGATTTGCCTTCATTATATTAATTTATATATTCATGTTTACTTTATATGACATATTTTAAAAATATTGAAATTTACATTTTAACATTTTTTATTTGAGTAAAATCACTTAAATTAATACGATTGGCTGAAATTCCATTAAAAATAAAAATTGGAAGTTTCGGATAGGCTCAAAAAAGACAGTTTTCTATCATTTTCATTGCTGGGTAGGGTTATAATAAGACCACATCATTTAATTTGTTTCACATCTTCATTCAAACTACGATAATGTTTGACTGAGTACCTCCTGTTGAGAAATATATATATAATAAGTATAAGTCATGGCTTTCGGATTTGGAAATCTGTGGATAATAGATTTTGTTATTTTCATTAGTTGGGTTACTTCATTGAGTTCAGCTGAATTATCTGCATCATTCATGCATTTAGAGGAGAACACCCAGGCTTCGTTGCGACGTTATCATCGGTCTACAGGAGTGATATTACAAAGATCTCTGGATCAGCAGGATTCACACGATGATTCAAGTCATAACAAGTCAGTTTTCTTATATTTTGGTGGTTATATAGTTATAATAGTAGTTATAAACTGCTGAAAATTCCACACCTTTTAGATATTATTAATACAACATTTTAATTCACAAATATTAAAAAGACTCTAACTTCTCCCCAGCTCTGTCGATGAATTAAAATAAAATGTTTAGGAAAATCGCAAATAATCAAAGTAGAATACTACTAAAGATTATATCAAATAAACTGTTTAAACAATACGCTGTGAGTAATAGAATAAAATTTAAATAGTATTTTATTAAATATAGAATAATTCATAATCTAAATAAGATAAAATAAATAACGAACAATACATGTATAATAGGAAACAAATTTGAACTCTTTATACAAAAGCAAATATACATGTATTAATTGTCATGCTGTGTCATTTATAAAAATGATTAAATATGTTTGATAAATTAAATTGGCTGATAATTGAAATAATTAAAAATATTTATTTTATATCTATACACTATATTCTTCAATCAAATTTTATTACCAAAAATTATATTAAATCCAATTAGAACTAAATTTTATTGAAATATGTATAAAAGTATTTTATGAAACTAGATTATATTTAAGCTCTTCGACCATATTCTGATTTTATTATGAAACAGATTGAAGAAACATTTCTTTTGAATGAAAACATATCCTTTTTTGTCAATGATTTAATTGATATAAGGTCAACTCTTTATCGAACTAAAAACCTTTGGTTCAAAATAATCAATATAATATTATATATACTTAAGGAACATCGTTTTTTATAACATATGATCTATAAAAACTATTTGTTTTTAGGTATAGATTTTCCCTTGCGTGATATCAAAAATATACAACTTTAATTTGTAACCTTTCTCAATAATGGATAACTTTATTTTTTTAAATTCAGTTCTTTAAAATTTAAAAAAAATTAAATTTTAAACGATGTAGAGATGCCAACATATATTTTAGAAATTTTAAAAATCACTATTAATATATTCTTTAACTGTTTAATTTACTATTTTAGATAAATGATAATTTTTATTAAAATTAACATTGCAATTTAATAAAAAATACACTATATGTATTGATTTTGAAATTTTCAGAGACTATACGAATAACAGTCGCTAAGAAACACTCCTCTAAATTTAACACTAACACATTATTGTTTCTCATTTGATGTCTTATTTGTAATGTGTTCCCATACATTTGATTGATATCCATCTTGAAGAGTATATTTATTATTGATAGAGACCACTGCACGTGTAAGAAAGTAACGATAGGATGGTGAAGGATTTGATTGTAATTTTATATTGCTCAGGAATAAGCTAGAATCATTATCTTGAATCACTAATGCGGAATGAGTAATAATTAATTTTTCTATAATGAAATATACAATAAAAATAGAAACTGTTACAATTAATGAAGTTCAGATGAACTCAAGGTGAAATAATTTTGATAAAAAATAAAACTTTTCGTATTTGATTAAATATTTATGAAAGGTATTTTAATTAAAAATATACAGAAATGTCTGAAGAATATTTTTTCGCAACATAAAAGTCCTCAAGAGGTGTCTGGTTTTTTAAATTTTTTTAAATTCGATTTTTATCGTAACAAAAGCGTTAAATAGATGCAAGTCACAGATAAATTAGAAATTATAGTTATAAATAATTTTAAGTTTAATGATACTAAATAATAATCCCGTTAACCATTTTCTGAAGTTCTGTTCTTTACATTAATTATAATATTAGATTATTAAATTGGTAAAATTTTGTTTAATATATATTTATAAATCGGAAAATGAAATAGAAACGAGAGAATAATAAGGCAGATCTTAAACAAATGTTTTGTATATATATTAATCTTTTAAATAATTCCTTGAGATATTCATGTATCAGATATATACATTTTTTGATTATATTTATCTATTTTTTTTGATTTTTAGGCTGTTGAATGTTCCAACGAAGAAGGACAACGACACAACCCTAACACTCACATCTATTTTGGACAAAATTCTTAACCAATACGACAAAAGAATTCGGCCTGGATATGTTAGTCCAAAAAGTAAATTATTACATTTGATAACTACTATATAGTTTCTTACATGAGGTTATATTTATTTAACTAATTCAAGCAGAATAACTCGTGATTATATATGTATTGTGAAAGCAAGAATGTTGTCTTAATCATAGTCTAATCATTTCCGATTAATTAATTTTTTTAATATATTATTGATCCATTTGTTACAGTTTCATTTATTATAATTTTGCTAAAACGGAGTCTACTCAGAAACCTACTTTTAAGAGTTATAATTCATTACGAAAATGAGTTAAGGACCATAATTTCTTAGCTTCATTGAATATAAATTTGTTTAATTGTTTTATTTTTAATCTATTTAAATATTTAATTTTAAAAACATTACCTATACTAATATTGCAAATTTTTGTTAGAAATTGGATCACTCTCAGAAATTACCTTCACAGAAATGAAATTATTTTATATAGCTGTTTTATAGTTAGGCAAACAAATTTTAAAAACAGTTAGAAGTTGTTTTAAAGTGTCAAAAATTAATAAGTTTAATTTTATCATTGTATATTATTAGTATTTTTAGCAGTATTTAAAAAATTAAAATTTTGTTATTATAACACAGTTAATACTGTATAACAAAGCAAATTCCCCTAGGATATCCAAAAATTAGCATTACTAAGAGACCTTTTGATTTACCGCAGTTATTCTGAAAATAATAATACCTTTATTACCACCCACCCATTATCATCAAATCAACATGAAAAAAAACATGAAAAAAAGAAGAAAAATCATGAACCAGGGTGATTAAAATTTAATGAACTAGAATTAAAGTTTTTTCATAAATTATTTTTTAATATTTTGCAAAGAAGAAAACCGCCATATATTTAAATACCGTTTATTTTACAATATTGGTAACTGACTATAACCTCCCATTTTCAGAAAGAGATGCTGTTCCAGTTACTGTGTCAATGTATGTCTCAAGCGTTAGTTCAATATCAGAAGTCGATATGGTATTTTCTACGTACTTGTTATTTAAAACGTCATATTCCAAATATTGTAAACTATGAAATTAAAAAAAATATATTAATTGCAAATTTCTACCAACAATTTTGAGGCGAAAATGTGCAAAATATTTTAATTTATAGTTAAATTATAATTTTTATTTTCAATTATTCATCAAATACTTGAATTGTAAAAGTTATCATTCTTTGTTCTAAACCAAGCTTATAATATGCAAATAGGTTAGTCACTATCGACTGGCCGAGTATCGTTTTCGAAGTGTTCTGATATGTTGAGATGTTCCATTTGGTGTGTATAATAAAGATTTCTTTTCGAACACAATCAAAATATTTTTATATTCGGATTTAAAATAGTTAAAAAAAAATTTATTTCACACTCAAATTCTTCTTAAAGTTCGTGCATACATGTATTATCTTTCATATGATTCAGATGTAAAAAACGTGTGATATCCACAGACTTTACACTTTAAAGTATAGATATATAATGTCTACATGGTGAAATCTTAGTACAAAAATCATAAAAAAATATTTAATCAATAAAATATCAATAATAATTATAATTATTCTCCAGAAATTAACAATATCATTTATTCATTGATTTCACATGCATACATTTCAAATATATTCGGCAGCTATACGGGGACTAATTTAATTTTCAAAGGTATGTATATAAAACGCTCTATTGTTCGACAAAGGTAAAACTATAGAAATTGTTTTTTATATTTTTGTTTATTTTTATTCTTATAGAAATCAAAAATATTAAATTTGAATAGGGTTAAGAAAAAGACATCTTTACGTGCATAAAAATCCCAGTTATTCCCAAACATGAAGCGCACATATACAATGATAGACGCGAAGACATTAGAATCTGAAAATTACAGTCAGAACACAAAATCAAAGGATAAAGGCGTAAAGATTATGATTAGAGATATCATTAATGAAAAATATAATAATAGTATCAATTTTCAAACTATGGAAAAAGGAGAACTTGTGTTTGTGTTTGTCAGATTTTTAGAAATCTGTAAAGGAAAAATTACGATGAGTTATTAAAGAAAAGTTGAATAGACGACATTAAATAAATCTTAGCTGCAATTTTCAAAAAATGAACGCGAATTTGGCTAAGACTCAAAGATAACGACCTAACCAAAAGCAATAAAATTTATAAATCTATTTTTAAAAAAAATTTAATTTCTAACTATTTCTAATTTAAAAAAATTACTTATATTAATATAAGAATATAGGTATTATTCTATGGATATCATCGAGTTGAATTCATAAAAGTTAAAATTTTAGAATATATAAATATAGAACTATGTTATTATTTTTATATCATAAGGCGCATATACAAAACATTTACAAATCTATTAAAAAATGATAATCAATCATAGAAAAATTTAATTCGCTCATTGAAAAAAACTAATATAACTGATAAAAAAATTAGTATTATATACGAATATTAATATTACAATTATTATGTGTGATTTAATATATCAGCGATTGACAATATCGTAATAAATTAAGAAGTCAATCTATAGCTTCTCTATTGTTCTCAGACTTAAAGTATCTATGATCGTCTTCAGCTCAGCATTGATTTCATATTAATAACCATAGAAATATAAATAAAAATCTTATTTATATTTCTATGTTAATAACTGTTATTTTGTATTTTTTGTAGAACATCATAGACTTAGAATTTATATTTAGACTGAAAAACTGTCGAATTTTGAATTAAAATCATAGACATAACATTATAACTACAAGTTAAAGTTACATAGATGCAAAAGTCACGCCGATCAGTATGTTGAGTCAATAACAATGCAAATCACTTATCTATAGATAAATTATATTTTTTTAAAACAGTTTTTTCAATTTACCTGTAGGCTACATATCAATATTTTTTATGTAATAATAGTGTTTTAGTATGTTTTTGCTTGCTTTTCATTTAATGACTAAAATTTAAGAAGATTGGGAAAGATTAAGGAAGAGACAAAAAAATACTCTGTATTTTGCCGCCCTATTTTTTCACGCGACCCTCCCACTGAACATTTTTGGTGCGCGCCTGCCGAAGAGGCAATAATTGGAATACGTGATAGGAATTATTCCAAGCAGTTTGCTTTCTTTAGCTAATTAACATAAATTGCTCCAAAGTTGCTTTATATTAACTTGAGTTTAGTATAATTCGATTGAAATAAAATTTTAATTAAAACTATATTCGTTTTATTTTTAGAAATAAAAATAAATTTAAAAAAATCATCTTATATCAGACAATGAGTAAAAAAAGTTGGAATAACCATATAGCGTAAATATTATAATAAAAATTAATTAAAAGGACTTAATTGAAAATAATTCTAATATAACAAAATAAGACGATATCTTTAAAAGTCTACATATGATTATCTAAAAATAAAAATTTATTTTTTACGTGTCGAAGACCTTAAGTTCTTTTTCTCTTCCCACCAAGTCAAGACTGGATTGCACAAATGATGTAGGCAGCTGAAGTCATCTGGAAGTTGCACTCCAATCAACCTTGACGCTTTGGGGAGATAATAGCGTATGGGTTTAATAAGTGAGAAAATAAAGTAAAGATTCGCAAAATTTATCTTAATATTTTACATTGAATATTTATTGAAATCATATTAGGAAAAAATTATTTAGTTTCTTTGTTAAATTTATTGATATATTTATAACAGCTGTATTAATTAATTTATTAATTAATCAAATAAAGAAAATTTGTATATAACAGTTTCAAAAAATAATATTTAATTAATTTTTCGTGAATACCTAATCATCATTTGGTTCTGTACATATTATTCATAAAATTATTCAAATGAAAATTTTTGAGAATTAAAAAAATATATATTATTCGTTATCTAAAGTATCTAAATAAATAATTTTTGAAATTCAATTTTGCATTTTAATTATTTTTTTTGCTATTTTGAAAATTTCAAAAATAATTAATCAAACTTGAAATAAAGGAGAAAAATAAAAGAAATGCCCACAACAACATACTTAAATAAACTTGAAATATTATAAGAAATAGGATATCTGTTACGATTTGGTTCATCAACTTTTTACAATACTTCAAAAATTTTCATCGATTTTTAAGTGAGAGAGGAATTTTTATACAATTTTCTTCAGGGAAATTTATTAACCATCAATTACTGAGGTCCTTGGAAGGTTAGAAAAGGGTAGGAAATAAATGATTAGGTGTGAAATGTATCCATTATCGAGACGATGTAAGTTAAGCAATCTCAACTGTTGAATGTTTGAGAAAATGAAACATATTTATTTTAGAAGATGTAAATTATACAATATACGCGAATATCAAACGAATATTGAAAAATGTGGAAAATAGGCTATAATAATGCGACACAAGATAAATAATTTTTTTAAATAGTTTCAATATTTGTTCGAAATATTCCAAATTGAGAAGGCAGATAAAAAATGACATTTATAAATACAGGATATGAACAAAATTCGTATGAATAGTAAAGCCTATCTTAATAGAACACTATATATTAAATATTGTTTGTTGTAGAAAGATTTTTTGACCATTGTTAAATTTTATCGTTACATTTTTGTCAACCTATTTACATATTTAATTGTAGACAAAGCTTTGTAGTTTTTTGTAGTTAATTGTAGACAAAATAATTGAAAATTTTTAGAATGATATTTATCGGTTATTATATGTTTTTCTTTTTCTTTTATTTTAAAAAATATAAAAATAGTTTTCACAACCAATGTGGAAATTTTAAAATATATTCTTTCTTCAAAAGAATTAAAAGGAAATTTAATCTCCTTTTAATTCCTATAAAAGGGCGCGTCTCCAGAACTTTTAAAGTAAGATCGATTTCCTGTATATTCCCAAACAATACTTCTTTAGAATTAGACAGTGTAATAATTAGAGGCATCACTCTGGCCACTAAATTATTATGAATACACGCTTATAATTGAATTTTCCGTCACTTTAAGAGGGGGTCGTGCGCACACCGACCCGCCCCCCCCCCCCCACCTGGCGATTCCCATTATATAATGCGATACTTCGCTACAAAAAGATGATTGAAAAGATTAATAAAAAGATTAATTATTATTTGAAATTGTAAGCGTAACAAAAAGATGAATAACAGATTTTTAAAGTCGCATCAGTTTTAATAAATTTTAATAAATTTTATTAACTTTTAAAACGGATATGATTATGATAGAATATAAAAAATTGGAGTCCTTTAATATAGTATAAAATATAATGAACAACATACAAAAGTAAATAATTATTCAGAAATAGTTGTTTCAGAGACAAAACTATCATGACGTTAACATTTTAATCAGATTTTTCCATTCTAAATTTATAATTATTTTAAAGGTTACATTTTTCAAAATTTTATAGCGAAGGGTAAAATATTTCGAATCAATAAAATCAACTAATTCGCTTTACTATATGGTAACAAATAAATGTTCTAATTTATAGTACAAGCAATATATGCGGCCTGTGGTATTCTGAATTTCCGAAGCGGTGTTGTCATCCAATGTTTAAGTTTGATGAATTTCTATCTACGATCAGAAACTGACTAATTTCCCTTCCAACTTTTAATATAGAAAATACATCGCATTGCATTGCTGGAAATTATTTAATTAATAATGATTAATTATTAAATTTAACTCAGAGATTTTTAATAGATATTAATGACACTCACATTTTTAATTGTTTATTAACTTTATGAAGACACATGCACCTTTTTTTATAGATTCAATCATCAAATTCAAATTTAAAACACATAAATTCTTAGTCGATTTTTGAAATTCTCATAATTTATGATAAAAACTTAATTTTTGACGGCATCAATATATTACAATTTTGTATTTTTGTATTTTTTTCCGAGAACAACAATTAAAAGAAAAACATTGTTTCTTTATACAAATATTATTTTACAATGAAAAATTTGTAAACATTAAAATTATTTTTTGGAATTATTTAAGGATGGAGTTCTGTCAACTTAGGTTCCCTCCTAAGCTAACATTTATAACATTTATTATAAACTAATAAACAAACATCTATTTTTGAAAGTACTAGTTAATTTTAATCGTCAGAAATATTCATTTTAATTTTTAAAAAACAATCGAAATATACATGGTGGTCAAAAATTACTACACAGTAAAATTTAAAATATATTGATAATCGATATAGATATAGATATATTCCTCCGCGAACGTTTGTTACTATTGAATATTGGTCAGTTTGTCGGTCTACACCTTTTAAAGATTTAATTTTATTGTTGTATAGTACCTTTTTTGACCTACTTGTATTGTTGTTGATACATCCTTGAATTTATCGATTTAATGAATATAAGAATTATAACATTCAACGATAATATTATTGTATATCAATTTTAATGTTATGTTTTCCCTTATGTTCTTAGGATTTTACTTTAGATATGTACTTTCGTCAGCGATGGCGCGATGAGCGGTTGGCCTTCGAGCAGTATATCGCTGGTCACGAAGAAGAACTTGATGAGTCTGTGTCTGTAGCAGAGGAGATGCTATCGAAGATCTGGTGGCCGGACACCTTTTTCGCTAACGCCCGGAAGGCTGAGTTTCATCACGCCACCACTCGCAATGCATTCCTCAGAATTGATAGCAAAGGCAATATACTCCACAGTCTGAGGTACAAATGAAAACACAAAACATATTGCATTAATTCAAAGCTTTTCAAAAAACAACTTCATTTATTCGAAAACTTTATTCATATAATTTTATTTCATTTATTATTATATAAATTAAATTTTAAGTGATGATTTCATTTTTTTTCGATTTGAATAGCAATTACGTTAATTATATTTTATCAACAGTCTTTTGTTTCCATTTTGAATATTATATAATAACCTGATGAAATACTTTCTACAAAACACAAAAATTTATAAATTCCTTTCCATTCTTATCCTTTTTGTTTTTTATGAATCAACATATATTCAATAAATTTTTTAGACAATTAGAAATGATTAATAAATAAATATTTCGCCACCTGAAAATTTATAAGCACAAAACAGACTGTTGTAAGTGATGAAGTTCAAATTAATTCCTTAGTTTAAAATGATTTTAAAAAAAATTAATTTAAAATTGTTTAAAAAATAGCTGAGAATTTATGTAATTGAAGTAGTATTTCTAATATATAGAAATAGTACCTATTTACCGATTCCAATATTAAAATTTTATTTATACTGCATATATTTTTTTTAAAGAACATTTTTACATAATTTTGATATTATTATTAAAATGAACATATTATACTTTAATTGAAATGTTCACAGATATTCACATATTTATATAATATAATTTTTTTGCATAGTAAATTTTAGTTTTCTCTAGTTGGAATAATGTGTATAGTTATATTAATATAGTGGGAAACATATCGATAGTATTTGTATAATAATTTAATTATATGATATGATATATCCATTCTTACCTAAACTAATTTTTTTACATTTTCCACTATCTACTTTTTTTAATACAAAAATATATATTTTTATGTTCTTTTTCCAAATATAATATTTAAAAAAAATGATAATCATTCTTTCAGTTGAATTTTAAAAGTATAGTGTAGGTCATTGTGTTATTTGGTGAACGGTTCATATTGAATCTGGAAACTTGTGAATTTTCACTTTCTATAATCACACTGAGTACAAAAGAACCTGTTTTCAATTTTTCAATTTATTTCGAGTGGCAAAATTGAAGATGGCCGCCACCATATATAGAAAAATCAATAAATCGTTAGATTTGAACCAACATATTCAATATATGCACAATGATAACCTTATTATGGATACTTTTGATTACAATATACTTGTATCTAAATATACTAAATAGATTGTGTTGAGTAATTTCATTTATATCCATAATTGACAATATTCAAGATGGCGTCCACCAATTTAGAAAAAATACAATTTTTTATATCTGAATGTACATGTATAATGACTTATTTACATATTATTCACATTTATTAATAAACTTACATTTGTAATGACATATAAGGACAAATATATACTCATTTACATAGATTTATAGTGATAAGCTAATGACTTTTTTTTATTCCAATATATTCTTTTCTACCAAGTATGTTATACTTCTTAAAGAAGTTTTCAATTTTTCATTAATGTTGTAGTCGAATAAGTCCAAGATAATGGCCACCATATACAGAAAACTCCAACCATTTATCAATATGCTTGTGATATGAAAATTTACCTAGGCATGTTATGTATCTAACAAACATAGGGAAAACAAAATGGTGTTTATATACACAAATCAAATTGGATGATTAATTTATACATGTATGTGGATGTTAATTATCTGCCCCGTTTTTAGTCATCACTGTCGCTGTCATCATCATCATCACTCTCTGTCTCCTCATTTGCATGATCTTTCAGCACCTTGCATTTGTTGGCAATACATTTACACTTCATGAGGCTGATGATAGCCTCTGGTACAAGTGGAACTTTTGACGTCACAAGAACACAGCATCCATCACCTAGCTGTTTCCATCCCAACGATCCTAAATCTAGAAGACTGTGAACAAATACTGTGTCCTGCATCCAAATGTTAACTTGAAAGTGTGCTCGCATAACGTGTTCAGTTAGGGATCCTTGAGTTGGAGGTAATTTCTGTACACCTTGGTTGCCCTTGTGTTGCTTGAACATATGCCACCGGAGTGATATAGCTGATTTGAAGCAAGTAGATTTTCCTTGGGTGTGGCCAATGGCATCACAACCAGTGAGTCCGTGGTATCCTGACAAAGCTGCTACATGTTAATCTATGCCAATAGCCATGTCAATAGGTTTCTGTTTAATCTTCCATCATGGATCACCAGAGCCCATGATGATGACACTCTCTGTGTTGAGGTCTGGCATTCTGCGCACAGTGATCACCAACACATGTGTGTCAGAGGAGTATATAGTATGTGGTGTATTACCAAAACTACTCACTCTACTGCATACATGACCAGTAACGTGTTGGCTTCCTCTTGTGTACTTGTGATGTTCACCATATTTGATTTGGAAGTCATAATTGTGTGTGGGTAGTGATCGACAGTTTGCATAGCTGGACAGCTTATTGTGGTTGGCTTTGGTTTCCTTGTTTCCTAAGAAGTCTTTGATAGGTGTGGAATCTTCTATTTTGTATCCCTTGTTTTGTTCTCATTCTGCTGTCTCGTTCTGTCCTTCATGTAGTCACTGTCAACACTTTGAATGAAACAGTCTGACAGGTCTCGGCAACACTTTATACCATCCCTCAGAACAACCATCTCCTGCGCGATAGCCATGGCATCTATTATGATTCTGGTCAAGACATGTGCTGATTGACGTGGAATGATCGTCAGAAGTATCTGTCTTCGAAACCACTCCGTCCAGTTCATAGATGAGGGCAAACTTGTTTGTAGTAAGTAGCAGAGAACCATCGGACCTCATTAAGCTTGCATTGTAATGGGCAAATTCATGTGTTTCCAAAATGCGATGCAGGTCCAGTTCTGTTAAGGACTTTGTAACAAGCAGCAAGCGAACGAACAGTGAGATAGTTGTTTGCAAGCTGACTACTTTGGAAGAAGAGGATGCCTTCAGACTGACACATTTGTATTCATCTTTTATAAGTCAGATATCTGAGCATCGACATTTTTGTCCCACATGTTCTTGTCTCCATTGACCCTCTCACCAACATATGTTGCAAGTTCCACGCAGCACTGCCGTTGGGTTTATCCACTTGGTGACAAGGTTGACCAATTTATTTCGGATTTATAATCCTGTTCAGCTGCATTGAAGGGGTTATGACTATGATATTGAAGGGATACTGCCAATGAGATCCTTGAGTTGTTTCAAACGTTTTTTCAATCGTGCAGTTTTTAATGTTTAATGCTTGTGGTGCTTGTTTGGGATAGAATCTTATATGTTCAGCATATGCGCGGTTTCTCCAGCCAGCCTTGACAGTACTGGGGAGCTGAGGCAGTATTTGAGAGACTCTGGTGATTGGTGGATAAGCCAAAAATGGCACTTTCACTTTTGTGTATCTTGCTCACATGTTTCTGTGCGCGACAAAGTCACCACTCAATGTAGTCGGGAATGTTCTGTGCATAGTCATGCCTGTTATATGCGAAAAAGTAGATTCATATCTTTTCCAATGTATTAAGGTACAAGAGCCTGTTATGATCGCAGGTACCTGGAATGAAGGGAAGTAGGTTGTTGACCTGTCTCATATACATACGAGACCACTTGTACATCGGGTACTTTTCGTTCTTGTGGTCGAATGTTTCTAGCGCTTCCACCAGCTTCAGATCGGATGCCAAGTTCACCAAATTCCAGACCGTTTTGACATGCTGTTATCACATCTTCCATTTCAGACGTCAGTTTGTTGAGTAGCACTGGATGTTGCTCGCCCGAACTACAAATCAGTGTGAAAATGCCAAGTGAATACTGTGCGCGTGGTTAACTGTAATTCTAACTAGTACTCTAACTACTTACTACTCAAAACATTAGTAATGTTCACTCCTCCATAGTCCAGCTCTCCCCAGGTCTAAAGCGAGAGGGAGGGGGGTGGAGCTTTTTCAGCCACCTATGTATAAGTACTTTAATTAATTCAATGAATTCAATTACAAAAATACCTATAAAACGATATACTGGAAAACTATATTCACTACAAATGTCCAAAATAGTTGGCGATTAAGCGATAACATACCCATACACATTCCTTTTAAAAATTCAACAAGGAATTTGAGCTATTAGAGATAATAAATGGTTGAAATTGAATTGAAGTTTTTTTGGAAAACACCCGATATGTTCATAACTTATTTAGTGCATGCGGTTATTGATTAATTAATTATAATACAATCAATATCGACTATGTTACCTATTAATAGTTTGTACACATTAATTTTCAATATTTTTGTTATGCTATTTTTGGGAGGTTAATTTTAATATGAAAGCATAATTGTTTTTTATATATACATACATCTAGGCTGGAGATAATTCTTAAGATTATACATGGTTGAGTTTGGTCAGTAACTACACAAAAACACTAATATATATGCTAATTATTTTGTTGAAAATCACATACAGACTATAACTGAATTCAATGAAGAAATGATGTCAAAAATTCCTCTGTAAATCGGTTAGCTACAGAAGATGTGTCCCTTCTATTATAAAAAATTGTGTTTATATAAATACGAACTAGCCATATGCAAAGAAAGAGCACTTAAATTAGTTCAATATTGAACACAAATAAATGAATTCTTTTGAATTAGAAGGAAATAGAAGAATACTTCACAAGACAATTTGATCTAAAATAAAAGAGAAGACTATTAGTGATAAAGAAAGACACGATCAATGGTTGTCAATTATAATTATAAAACAGATTATATTTTAAATAATTATGAAAATAGTATAAAATAAGTATATATAAATAAACTAGTCCGATTTATATTATTCATTAAAAATTGGTGTCATATAACGAACGCAAATTATTTATTCCACAACGATTTTTAATTGAAATTAATATTTTAAATAAAATATATACTTATTGTAATATATTCCCATAAATTTAAATTTTTGATATATTTCAATATTTTTCTTATAAAATTCTTCTTCAAATAATTGAAAAAATTGACGTATTCATGCATAAGATTAATTTTGAGGTATGCAGTTATGACGACAGCTCTATAGTGTGTTGTCAACTATTTTAATAAATATATATATTCAAACTTGGAGTCAACACTTGTAATTAATTTCAGTAGTGCTGTTTCAAATTAATTCGTTTTAAAAAATGTATATGTCTAAAATCTTCGTAACTATATATTTGATAAATCAATAACTCTGTCTCAAACTAACACTTCGAAATTAACAAAACGGTACATTTGATCACTGATGCATTTTGAAAGCCTAAAATATCTTGTATGACTTTTTTACATGGGCGCAAAGTAGGATATTAAAAATATAATAAAATTTACCTTCCGAAAAAAAATTCAATATGAATCAATTTGTTAATTTGAATGAAAAATTTATTTTAATCGTTGCCAATTACAAACCGCATTCTGGCCAAATCTTGGGTAAATCTGAATCAGCTAAATATGAAATACCTTTTCAGATTTTCAGATTCGAAATGGACAATTTGTAATGAATCAGTCTTAACCAGTTTAACCCTCCGATGAAAGAAATAAATCACTTACACTGAAGGGCGTGGGGTGGATTTAACTGAAAAAATATAGGGCGAGCGACTTTATTAAAATACAATTATTATTTTTATTATTGCGACCAGTAAATTATACTCATACCTTTTAATATTTATATCGCTTTTTAGTCGTGTCTAATTGTACTGTTGGTCTGTTGTTATCACGAGGGAAATGCAAATCAAACGAAGGAATGTTTGTCGTAACTATGGTCACCTGAACATGGCTGATCCATATTTTTTTGTCACTATGGGTTATAATTGATTCAGAACTATTCGAAGGTTCTTGCGATTTGACGATAAAATGAAAAGAAACGCACGCTTGAGGATAGACAAATTAGTCGCGTACGTTTTCTTTTTTCGAGAATGCTCATGCCTTGGTTCTGCGGTCACAGTTGATTAGCAATTATACCCCTTCGAGGAAGATGCAAATATCGCCAATACATTCCGAAAAAAACCTGTGAAATACGGTCTCAAATTTCGGTTTCTTTGCGACTCCGACACATTATGAGTATAATTCCCTCATGTTAAACCGGTAAAACGAAACCAAAAAAAACAATATCCTTCTAAGTACTCAGCTTAAAGATGCAAAAATTTATTGACTTGGGTTCGCTAAATAAAAACTTGGTATTATTTTGTATTACAATAGAACGAAAGGCAGTGCCATGACGTGACACCATCCAAATCTCCAACCGTTTCTTATACTGATCGTAGACTTCGTCGTTGTCATTGGTAACATTTTAAAAATTATTAATCCATCGATTATCAGATGTCCTGATCTCCCGGTCTTTCGAAGGCACACACGAAGAGTTCCTGTGTCCCTGTAGTTAGTAACTATATATACTCAATATAAAAATGTATACATTCAAATACTTAAAACATTTACAGTTAATATTTAAGAAATACCCCTTACCTTCTTAAAATCTATCAATGAAATTTACTCTTTTAAACATATAAAATTATATGATAAAAATGGATATCTCTTTAGATAAATCTTTTTTACAAAAATTGTTGGTTCCCAATTTAATTTTATGCATAGCAGTTAATTGAAATAGTTTAATAAACACATTTGATGAGTTAATTTCGAAAAGACCGTTCATCAAAAGCACGACAACAGAAATAAATTTATTTGATGAGAAGATTTCGGAAACAAATCCGAACTATTTTCAATGGTCAATTTGACATTTTCTTCGTGTTTATTTAGGCAGGTCGAAATACAATTTCATCAAAGGTATGCATTAAAAGTACAATTCTTTGTACATATTGCAAGATCGAAGTTTTGACTGTTTTTGTAATATAGCATATTAACCTGCAATTGATAAAACAAAGCAATACAAGGAAAAGTTTATTGAGTTTTTATTATTTAAATCTACGAAAAAAAATATTTTATTGAGAAAAAGGCATAACTAAGGTTATATAAACGATAATATATACTATACTTCATGATTTTTTATCTATATATATAATCCAGAATGAAATAAATTTTTAACGAAAACATTTATTATTATAGTTTAATATTATGTGTTATAATTAAAAAAAGGGAAAAGCAATCTATTGTTATATAGTATTTATGGGAGGTTGCATGTTTCATATAGATGACTATTTGCTGAGTATAAAATAAAGGAGAAATTGAACAATTTTATTCTCGTTGAAAATTTTCTTCGTAATGATCTAAAGGTGATTATAATTATCAAACCGGTATGTTATTAGGTAGGCATAAACAAACCGGTCACCGGAACCTTTTAAGACTGCCATTTTAATTAAACAAGTCGACCTCTGCAGGTATCATTTTGCTTGCATTTTCTGACGTCTTTAGCCCATTAATTAAATCAGACGAAACTACGTAGATTCCATTGATTTGAATAACAAAATTAAAACCTTACATTAAAGCTTTTAGCCCTTTGGTAATTTAGGCAATGCAAAATCGGTGATGATGTGCTTTTGAAATTTTAAAAGAAATTTTCAAAAAAAAATGAAATTTTCATAGCGATTAATTAATTAAAAACCATTAAATTTTTATTAAACCATTTTTTTAAATATAGATTTATCCTCAAAAAACGTCAATTTTTGACATTTTTAAAAAATTTTATTAAAAATTCAAACAATAAAAATGGTCTACGACCCAATTTATAGAATCAAAAAACGTAATAGAATTTCTACAGCAACCAGTTTATTCTCCTGTAGATTTAAATGTATAATATGTTACCGATATACATACATATTATTCCCTAAATTAGAAATGCTCAGAAAAAACATTGAATTGTTAAATACACAAAGTATCACACGCTTTCTGGATGAATTCTTAGAAAACAAATGCCGGTTTCAGTGGCATGCCACTGAATGACGCTTATATGCATATAAGCTGGAACAGTTGAAGATACACTGCATAATACAGTAATTGACAATGATGGTCCTATCTCTAATATTTTGTATATCTAATACATTTGTATTCGCTATATTCACTTGTATACTGTTTGATTTTTTTAAATATTAAACAAATTGAGAAAAAATTTCGTTTTTGAGGATCAACCTATATATTCCTTTCATTTGTGAAAATGGTGTGTTCAAATATAAGTGAAATATATGAAGTACAATAAATAAATTATGCACTATATGAACGCCAAGTTAAGAAACGCGTCATCTTTTAAATTTTTCTACTCACATATCGTGCAATTCATAATTCAGCTCGCGTTGCACCACTAACCTGATAGAAATTAGCACTACAAAAAGTGTCCCCAGACAATGGGGACAATGGGAGGTACTTAATTGTCCCATTATACGTACAAAACGAACTGGTGAAAGAGCTTTTGCCTTTTGCGCACTTTTGAACTCATTTTCATATTTTCATCATGTACTTATTTGTTATAAGTTTAAGTAATAAGTTTATTTGTTACACTTTGTATATAGCGGTCTGACTACAGCTCATTTGGTGCCATCTTGTTATGTACATGGATTTTCTTTTTTCTTTTCTTTTTGTATTTTGTTGTTTTTATGTTTTATAGTTAAGTGTTGAATTATTTTTATATTAATGTTGGGTTTTGAATTATTATTATATGTTGTATCATTGTATTGTTGTTGCGCTTTGAATTTACTTCTAGAATTTGAAAGCTCGCAATTTTTAACAACTTTTTAATAGTGGAAAATTTTACATTGAAACAAAATAATTAAAAATGATAAAACACTTTTTATCCTATTCTAAAATTGTATGGATTACACAAAATAATATTGAACTATATAAAAGAAAATCTCTAAAATTGTAAAAAAAACTGCGACTCACATTTAAAAAAATGTATATTTTGAAAATTTATTAAAAAAATATAACTAATTGATATATTATAATGCGTACAAAAGTAATTCCAAATAAATTCAAATATAAAAATGGAAACTCATATAATATTGAAAATTTTGAAGAGTTCAAAATTTAAAAAATTTTAAGTAGTAATTAAAATTCTAATTTGACGCTTTTTTGTTATTTAAATATTAAAGCCAAATCTGAATTAATTTAGGCAATCTTGAAACCGTGGACTTTTTTTCTTATAGTAGTGGAAGTATACTAAGTACTTTCAACTTTATCGACATTCTTAACGATTATTAAAATAACCATTTGTACTCCATAGACATAGTCACCAAAATCATTTTAAGGAGAAAAAAGGTTTTGGTCCAGAGGACAATCATCAACATTTAGAATAATATCATCATATTATATTCATTTTTGATAACAAAAATTTTCCATTTAAAAGCCAGTTTTTAAAAAACTAGAAAATGTTATAACTTGTAGTGTCATTTTTACCACCAACATTGTTGTAGAATGAATAAGTTGGTTGCGAGAAGAGGACCCAAATCTAATATAACTACTGAACAACAATTACTGACAAAATGACTTGCTAAGATCGATCAGTTCTAAATATTAAATGTTGAGTTGGAACAGTCTACTTGAAATCATTCGCAACATTCCGACTCTATCCATCCATCATGATAGGGTGTTTATCCGAAATTGCTTTTGTACTCTTCCAAAGACAACAAAATTCTAATAATTGTAATCACAAAAAACATTGTTTACATATAGTACAATTATTTTAATTAATCTCTTACCGCAAATTTCCTCATCACAAAATATGCATATTTTATACATTAAAATATATAAAAAGATAAAAACTGCGAAATTATTTATTATGTATTTCAGAAGGAGAAATTGAGTTTTATTCATAAAGTTGATTTTAAATGTTTAACACATTTAATAATAAAGGTATATTTTAAGATATTTAGTGTAACTATTTATATCGATACTTATACTTCTATCGATACTACTATATTGCAACAATGTGGACGAATTAAGTCTAAATGAAAACTTTACTCTATATATCATGTTAACATATTCTAATGTACCTATGTGATAAAATATTAAGTTTATATTTTATATAATGACATGTGGAAGGATTATGCAAAAATACAACATTTTGAGTTATATAATATATATTAGCAAAATTCTTTTTTCAGACTGACTGTTACAGCAATGTGTCCAATGGATTTGATTTACTTTCCAATGGATTTTCAAATTTGTTCTTTGGAAATTGAGAGTTGTAAGTTCTTTGAATATTAATTCATGCGGGGTAAAAACAAAAACGGCGTGGCGTTTTTATATCCTAAATTAATTGTGAATAAACTTTTTTACTTAATTGTATTTAATTGGGTATTTGAATATATTTGTTTTATTTGGTATATGAATTTTTAAGTTATATAAATTCAATTTGATGATGTATTTGAAAGAAGATCAATTACTAATATTATTTGCCATGGCGCATATTTGAAATATCTAAAACTTAACAATAATGTTTGTTACGTTAATCGATAAATATTGAAAATTGACTATAAAATTATAAATAAAAATTTAAAAAATAAATTCATAAATTAATTATTTTAATTATTAATGACCGTTTAATTGAATAATATAAGGGTATATCCATATATAAATATGGGGAAACTGGGCGAAGTAACTATTATAAATGAACATTTTTCAAATGAAAATAATCTTATAAGTTCTTTTTGATCGAAGCTAAAAGCGACATTCTTTGACACTTTGGTAACGACAAATCTAATGAAGTAAGTGACTATATGACATATTGAGACTTCCCCAACCAATTTTGATGACAATATCGATGGGAGAATTAAGTTTCATTTATGTATATTGATTGCATTAGCTTAATACCTATACTTCTTTGGCACATAGTTCAACTAAATGCAACTAGGTATATGTCTAGTATGGGAAATATACTCACAAACCTTTAATATAAACATATTGTGTTATAATTTGATTCAAAATATGTACAATGGCATATTAATAAAAGCAAATATATACTTTAAGCCATTTTCAATATTCATTTTTTGAAAAATTCGCAGATTGCTTTTAATGATAAAAAAATAATTCAATGATCAACATACATAAATTTTGTTATAGTTGCTTAAATCAGAGTAAATTATTTTAAATTTTTACTATGGAATTGAAATTATTTTTATTCTATTATATGTAGAAGGAAAAATATCGATATTGGAATTTTAGTTAAATTGAAAAAAATTAAAGTTGAAATATATTTATAAGAATCTACATTTTTATTTTGTATTACTAATTTAACTATCACACTTCGTAAAATAGTAAATAAATCAAAAATGTTGGTACAACATTATAAAAATTTAATTAGTGAATTAAAATATCGTTCCTCTCAAAATATTATAAGGTGGAATTCCTTCTATATACTCCTTTCATTGATAGCGAATTAAACCAATAAAAATTGTATCATATAAATAAAAATACTATTATAAAGTTTAGTCAAACATTTGTACTCCAGTTGGCTACACCAACAAAGATATCAAATATTTTTGGAACGCTCGCAATGCGGTTGACATTGACAAGGACGTCCGGCTACCTCAGTATATTGTTCGTGGAACCCGGCAAGGCGAGAAATTGATACAATTAACTACAGGTCAGTTGCGGTTTTTCCAATAGTTATTAAAAATAATTTGATGCGGATAATTTGAGGGTAAAAATATAAAAATAATAAGAATACCTACATAATTTATGAAATGCTAGTTCTATATAATACCAGTTACATTTTTTATATTAAATTTAATATACTTTATAATTTATAATTTACAATAATTATCAATCTAACTTAAATATAATTAACAATGTTTAAAGTCTAAATTATATAACAAACATATGACAAAATTTTGTCATGACGATATTACCGAATTTCTATTATAATTTCATTGATAATATAGGTACACCCAATTATAACGATAGCGGTGACTTTCAGAAAGTAATCATTTTATTTAATCTTTTAAAACTTTATTATTTCTTTATAAATATTTTTGTTAAATTACAATTAACTTAAAAAGTTTGACGTTACTTTGTAAGTATATGTATTAGAAAACTTTTGACATTTTATAAATGAACAGAAAAGCTATACTTTATGGATAATTTATAAAATCAATGTCTAATCAATGAATAATTGGAGTAAATTTAAACATTAAACTTTTTTGCAGCTGTGCTTATGTACTTTTTATTTCATACAAATTTATAACAGTTAATTGTTTTATTCTTTATAATTTACTTCTATTAAATATTTAAGTAACATTAAAAAATAGAGTCTATTAAAACATTTATAGTCAAATAATTATTAATTGTGAAGTAAGGAATAAATCCCCATTTTGATAAGCAATAAATCTTAATATTTTAAATTATATGATTTATAGATTTTCCATTCTCAAATTCCTTAATCTTTATTTAAAAAAATGCAGGGTGTACATAATTTTACGGATATTTTTGGCATTAAACAAAATTAATTTTTAAAAGAATTAAAAGAAAATGAAAAAAAATTTATTATTACTTCATTATTTATTGAGTTTTGTATTTCAGAAAACAATTAAACATCCAATAAATTCTCCTAATTTAAGGGATGTGTCTTAACAAATAAATGTGGATCAAGAAATTTAAAAAAAAATATATAAAATCAACATAAAATCACTGATTACAAATAAAATATTTATATCATAGATTAAGAAACCAATAAAACCATAGTTTGTCAGTACACAAATATTTCAACAATATTCAACTTAACCACAAAGATTATAATACGTCAAATATCAAAGGGTCTCGGAGCAGACTTCTGTAATTGCAGCTTTTCATGGATAAAATTTGATTTGGGTGTAATGAACTTGTCTGTGCGTTATGTATTCATATGGGATTGATAATCTTGATTAGTTATTTCGATCGAATTGTAAAAGACCTTTTTTAAGGATTGATCTAGAATCAAATAAAAGTTTGCATAATTTTAAAGCTTTTTTGTAAATATAAAAATAGATTGAGATAAGATGATTTTGTGCTGTCAACGAAATAAAAGCCATCTATATAATATTAAACACATAAAACGTCTAATGCAAAGCTATTTTTTGGAAATAAATATAAAATATAGTGAAGGACCAACGATCATGTTTAACATGCTCGATCGATGCTAAAATCCATAATTCTTGTAATATCCGCTATCTTGAATAAAATTAAATGCTGATTAATTTATTTTCTACCGGATTTGTCAATTTTTTTTAAGTTTTAGATATCTTAATGTTTTGGCATATATTTAAACAATAATAACTAACGTATCGTAATAAGAGGTATATATTAAATCAATTGTTTTTGGAGGTTAAATAATATTAAACTTGTCGTATATATATTTAAAACAAAATTGAGAAATTTCTTTTTAAATTATAGCCTTATCTTAACCATAATAATAATTATTGTTTTATTTGGAAATGTAATGATCAAATTGCGATTTAAATATGTGTCTTTAATATCTTCAATTATTTATTTCTTTGTCAATGTGAATTTAAAAACTCATCATTATTTTCCCGTCGTAAATTTTATATCAATGAATACAACATTTATTATACATAAGTTAAAAAAATAAAGTTGGTTTGAGACAGAATTGATCAATGATATTATTAATGCATGACGTCAGAAACAATTTTGTATACCTTTTAACCCTTTAAAATCTTGCAATTGTGTATTTATATTATTTTGTATTTACGTAACATTACATTTAGGTTACCTATAGAAAATTGAATTTTATATAATTTACTTTTGTAAAAAGAAATATAACAAAAATTTGTTTAAACAATACTATAACTAAAAAAAATCAAATTTTATAACAATATAGCCAAATAATAATTTGTAGTTGCATTTTATTTAAATCTTATTCTATGTAATTAACGTATTCTAGAACTTTTTCTATATTCACAGTTCATTTTACAGTTAATATAATAAGTAGAAATATCCGGTTGATGAAACTTGCATTTGTAATATTTTGATATTTACAAAAATATGTTTATGAACACATTTTGATTTTGCAGCAAAATTATTTCTGTCTGTTTTAGGAAATTACTCTCGTCTTAGTGTTCAGTTTCACTTCGAAAGATCTATGGGGTACTACTTGATTCAGATCTACATTCCAAGCACTTTAATAGTTGTGTTGAGTTGGGTCTCCTTCTGGTTCAGTCGTGCAGCGGTGCCGGCCAGGGTGGCTTTGGGAATCACCACCGTTCTCACCATGACGACGCTGATCTCTAGTACAAATGCCTCCTTGCCAAAGATATCTTATCTTAAGTGGGTACTTTTGAAGGGTTTTAACTATGTTATGATAAAAGCTATATTCTAAAATACTAAGATACTTCAAAAAGTTTCACTTTTAATTGACTCTTTTATTAAGAAAATGAGTTAAATTGTATAATTATAATATTTTATTTTAAAAATATTCTAAATGTTCTTATAATGAATAACATTAAATCTATAAATTGTATAAATTTGGTCTCATTCTTTAAATCTTCAGATCCATCGATGTGTACCTAGTGACCTGTTTCTTCATGGTATTTGCCACGCTTCTAGAGTACGCCGCAGTCAGTTATCTGGACAAAAAGCACCAGGGCTTCCAACAAAAGACGCAAATTCCTCCCGTTGCGACAACTACCGCTACTAGCTCCCCAATCTTACCACTGAGTACGCCACTCACACAGCACGCTAGTCCCTTTCCACGATTTACGGTACCAGATCATTTTAACAGAGACCAGCCCCCGCCTCCCCCCTTTCGGAATCCAGACCACGTTAGACAGGCCGGTCCAACTGATTTTAACGAGCATCCGTATATATTGCACAGAACATCGCCTTTATTGGCTCACTCTTTCAATAATATGTCAGACTGTCCCACTCATGTGCCAAGACGTCGTTGGATGACCGCGGATCAGCACCGTTATCAGCGAGTAGGAATGGTGGGTCAATGGAATGGAGATGTTTGGAGAGGTAGCAATGGTATGGTAAGTAAAAGGCAAAAATTATTACATATAGATCTTATCATTTGCTTTAACTTGTTATAAAATGTTGAAAGAAGTTTTTCTATTTTTATCCAAAAAAACTTACCCCATAATATTAAAAACGATTTAATTATAATTCACATATTTTTAAATCTTTAAATTTCTTTAAAAATAATATTTCAATTTTAAAACTAAACATAAAATGAAATAAATTTTCATATAAAATAAATGTTATTTTCATGACATTTTCTTGTATTGTAAAACAATTAGTTCTCCTAACAATATAACATTTAGCATTTCTTTTCAAGTTGTTGACAATATCGTGCGAAAATTTAATTATATTTCCTCCGAGAATTATCTTTATTCTCTGTCTTTTTGAACTACTTCTGCTTACACGAATATAACAAAACAAATATTTAAAAAAATCAATTTAATAAATCGAAAAAATCAATTCAATCGTATAAAAATTTTATTTATAAAGTTTAAAAATAATTACAAAACTGTGAAAATAACTAGAAAAGTGTAAATATAACTAGAATAACATATTAGTTAATTTCCCACTTTTACAATATATGCAGAAACATTATACAAATAAAAATTAGAGAATGTTTTTATCCCCATTAGCTTCAACAATCAATCGTTTCTGAGCATCAACAGCAACTTATAAATCTTATTTTCCACAAATGTTAACTAACTGAATTTGTTGGAAAGACGTACAAGGATCTCTTTGTACATTGCACTCGTATTATTTGGTAAATTTCCTCGTAAATTTTGATTTCCTAGTCTTTTTTGGTGAATGCGTGAACTCTTTTGATTACACTATCGATTCCACGAATGGTTCCAATATATACTCCATATATAATATATATAAATCGGTTGTCCTTTCGATCCAAAAAATTGTCAGCCTATTTTTTCCGTTACCCCACATGTGCTGAGCAATAAACACTATAAATAAAACGTAGTATTGGCGTTTTAATTGTCGTCTAAACGATCAGTATTCCTAAACATTGTGAAAAATGTTCTGGCGTTTGATAATTTAATAGTTCGATATTTGTCCATTGTTTCTCTCATTTCGTTCTGTTCTCCTCGTATGTTATAAATTTCAAAGCTCCAAATCATATTCTTAGTATAGTGTTTTTGCTCATACTGTTATTTATCAACTCGTTAATTGCGTCATCATTACGTGTACCTAGTAAAACGACAAACGTTTTAAGATATCTCACCTTCTATAATTAAACCCATTAAATGAAGTGTGAAAATAACTGAAAACTTAAATCTGCTACATCATAGAAATTAAATTTATTTTGAAAATACCTATTGGTAAATCTGAAAAGTCTGTATACTAAAAATACCATAGATGACTGTGGGGATTGGAGATTTTCACGCTTTCAAGACTACTCGTTTACATAGATAGCTCGCTAAAGCTTGTAGTTTTGAAAGTGTTAAATATTTTTCCATACACAAACAATTTTAGGGAACAATATAGATGTTAGAATAAACTAAAACTTGTTTAATGTAGGAATTGTCGACACATAAACGCATATGATGACATTAGTCAAAATAAGAAAATTGCCATGTATTATATAGAAATTGAGCTTTGCAATTATAGCAACATTTAATCTTTTAATCGTTAATTATAACATAACCAAAATCTGTGTCAGTATTTTAAATATTTTCTGTTTAAATTTTTCTTATTTCTCTTTTATATATAAATATTTATTGATTTATTGATTTATAGGAACTCAAGTTTGTTGGCCAATCACCAGACCCTAGTCCAATTCGTGATCATCGTCAATATGTCTATGACGATATAGCTAATGAGAATACTCATCACAACTTTATATCAACCTCTATGCCGCATGAAGAGCTCCAGGATTTCCAATCAGAAAAAGAGGTTTACTGCAGAGCCCCTTTTTGTTCAGAGGCACATTGTCTTAAATATTGCCGACCAAGTACAATTGACAAGTACGCGCGCATCTTATTCCCCCTGACCTTTACAGTGTTCAACATTTTTTATTGGTCCATTTATTTATACATATCGCGACCGCTTCACGACGGCCAGTGGACAACACTAAAACCGCAGTAAAATGTTCTTCGATCATTTTCTGAATTATTGTTTATCTGCAAAAACATTTTGGACATCGAACGAGCCTGTATCAATTAATTGTATATATATATGTGCACTTTAATGATAAAATTAATGACCTTGTACGTACCTATTTGTTATAAATAAAATATAATTATTTTGTTAGATTTTCCAATTTATATACTACTATGCCATTTTTATTCTACGCTTATACAGAGGTCTAGTTTTTCCTAGAGAGAGAAAAGCCGCTTTTGCTTCTATATTTTCAATGAAGAGATATTTTTATTTTCTAAATTTATATTTTTTATATTTTCTATATCTTCTATATTTTCTAATTAGATAATTTAGGAGAATTTGTGCATTTTTTGATTAAACGAAAAGTAAGTGTCCAAATGAGTTACAATCATATAGTATAAATAGACGCGGATAATTTTTTCTGCGTATTTTAGAGCAGAAATCGTATGAATATTAATCTTTTAAATTGAAATTGAAAATAACGTAAGGGTCAATTTTTCTATAAGAAATAATGCTCCGATTTCTTAGTGATCAATATATCAAAAGTTCTTAAAATTTTGAGCTCTATACGCAAAAAAAACATTTGAAAAAAATGTAACGACTTCATACGATTTGTCTAGTTAGGTAAGAATTTTTTTTAGAAATCTGAAATATTGATACAATGTTTTGAATATGCTCACTAGGTCAAAGCCAAAAAATCAGAAAAATCTGAATTTTTAAAAAATAATTTTTCGATTTTCCTATAGTAAAGTGAATTTTATTTATTTTTCAGCTTTTATATTTTGATTTAAAAGAAAAGTATAAACCGATTAGCCTATAACTAGCCTACATTAACCACCACTGATAGGGCTATCTACACATATAAAAAAATAAACTATAGGTGGTATACTGCCAGAGGAAATTTAATATTTTCCTATACTTGCTTTGAAAAATATACTTAGGAGTTTTTTGAAAAAATATCGCCAATTAAAAGAGAACCAGACCACAGATTGTAGATTTAAGACCACCTACGGACTCCACATCACTAGCGGCTTTTTATTAGTGGGGTTTAATTTGATCCAAACATCTCATATTCACGTTATTGGCCGAAAATACCCCCAAAGAGTGTCGAAAAATATTAGATCACGATTTTATATAAAAAATAAGTCTCAGATTGAGCTTATAATGCACAGAAATTTGGCATAAACCTAGGTAGCTAAGAGGTTTTCTCAAATTCCATGAAAAATTAAGCCAATTATGTAGTCCAGTGCAAATTTCATACAAATCGAAGTGAAATCTGATGAACATTTGCAAATGGCTAAAATATGTCGAAAAATAAATAAAATCGATAATAACTCACTGATCAAAAAACAATTTCTCAAAGAAATCATTGGTTAATTATTTTTTACATTTGATATGAAATCTGATGAACATTTGACAATCGAATTTTGTTGTTTTTGATGGAATATGTTATATACATGTCATTAATTAAAGTCACATTCTTTGGAAATCTAGTGAAAAATGTTATAATACTATACAGAAAATTTGACACTTTCGGATGGATTTTTTAAATTATTTGTAATACATTATATTTTTAAAGGATTTGTTATACTATATACTAATATTATTTAGTGGGGTCTTTATATAATGTGATGCAACTATTTGTAATACTTGATAACTATAATTGACAATATAATTATATATTTATAATACTTATATAAGTAATTTAATAAGTCAGACAAAATTGATGCACGTAAAATATTTTTTTAAATAACCTCTTTTAAAAAGCTATCACCCCGTATATAATATCTGTAGTTCTGTTTCATCTTCGATTACAAAAAAACTACTTTTACATGGTGAAACACGTGTATGATACGCAGCAGGCCTATAGATGAAAACTTGGACTCACTTTTAAAACTCCCAATTTTTTTCATTTAAGTAATATATTATATAATATCATTAATACCTAAAAATTTCAGCAGTCTTGTCACGACAACTAAAAAACCCATAAAATATTCATTTTAAACACACATTATTAATAATTTTCGCTAAGATAATAGTTCATTGTACGACATAAAAATGATTTTTTTATAATTTGTTTATTTTTGTGGTACCGCATCTAAGTTTATTTACACAATCACGTGTTCCAAAACGTCTAAATAGATATGGAAAAGTCAAAAATGATAATAATACATCCAATAATTATATTAAAATAATACAACAAACCCAAAATAAAATGGTGGTTGACGAAACCTAGTATATTATAATCATAATAGCAGAATAAGAACAGTTTGAAAATGATAATAGTATATCTCAAATACAAAGACGGCAGAGTTAATATAAATTCACATAGAAAACAATCTTCACTAACAAGAAATATATCAGAGAGGGAATCATGTACAAAATGCAAGATAAAAGAAAGTGAGACAGTTGGGTCCGCTAATTGGGGCTAGTGTCTCCTTTCTGAGCCCCTACAACTGTATCTATCGGGATGCAGGAATCTTGAGAATCACCACTGTTCTCCACCACTTGAAGTTTATCTAACTTATCCGAAACAGCTTCGATGGCAGAAGTGGAGATTTCTTCAGGTGTAGTGGAAGATTTCTCAGCTTCATCTACTTTCTCAGTGGAGTCCTCCTTCTTCACACAATCGTCTGAAAATAGGACACTTTTACTAAAAGACACGCTATTGCTCCGTTGAAGTTAGCCCATAGAAAATTATATTTATAATTATAATAACATAATTATTATTAAACATATTTGAAGAGCTGCAACTCATTTTCTATGTTTAAAAAAACTTGATAATGAAATCACCTTTTACTGTTTTGTCACCATTTGACTGTGGCAAAGTTTTCATTACTTCTCGGGATTCATCAAACTTAGTCTTGAAAATGTTTGCATCTGAAACATATGACGTACGATAATAAATATTGAAATGCTCATCTACAGGGACTATGTCAATTACTGTTTACTTTCTGCGTTGGCAAACCTAATGGCAAGCAATTCCCTCCTTGGTTCCTCTTCTGACACATCAGCCTGGGTTGTCCATACGAAGGCTTTTTCACTACCACAGTTGGGCCGAAGCTCCATTTCAGGCTGAATTAGATGGTTTGCGCATAGCTGAAAATTTTGAATACCAATGCATTATATCACGAAAAACTACTACAGTACTTTTGATATGCAGTTAAATAAAATTAACTACAAATTTGTTTACCAATTTTACCAGAAATAATAACATAATACTTATTAACATATATAAAGTATCTAGGTATAAAATTTCTAAAATTTACTTTCAGTGTCTTTTCACGCCTCATAATGAGCCTTATCTTTCCGGTTTCATTATGTTTGAGTAGCTTAACATCTCCTGTGCCTCGTTCTTTCCACTCGCCAGGATCTGATAGCTTGTCGAACCTGTATAGTCGTGATCGTCTAAAATTTTGTAATATGTTTACAATGTTATAGCAATGTTAAAATGAACGTCCTACTATATCAAAATATTATATGTCTGTAAATACTTTTATTGTAAAAACTTACAATTTAAGAATACATTCTTCATTTTCCTCCAAAGTTTGTACAACTACGGGTGGAAGTTGAACAATTGGTTCAAAGTGAATGTCTGGTTCTGTATTGTCAATTACTTCTTCATCAGTCTGAAATATGATTAAAAAATGCATGAACACAACTTATATTATTTTAAATATTATATTTTACAACTTATATTATGAAACGAAATATTGTATCTACTTTTCTCATTAAAACATCTCAGTTCCTTAATATTTATTGCACTATAAACGCAGGTTTATATACATGGTTTTTGTGCTTATAATTTTCATTTATTTAATTGGTAGTTTATAAATATATTTCCAATACAAATATACAAAAATCCAGAAACCACAAGGACCTGTTATGAACGAGCAGAACAAGCAGAACAAGCAAGTGTAATTCATGGAAAACTTCAAAAATTGAAAAAATCTGGCAAAATCCCATGTCTGAATATATGACAGATAAGGCATAGAATATATAAATGGAATGATATACACAGATTAAATGAATATACATAATAGAGAGAACAATGAGTTTAGAGAGGTGATAGTTTACAATTTTACTCAATTTGATTAAATTTGAACAATTTTCTGAAACTTTCCATGGCATGTTTCTCTTTTAAATTATCTTTTTCTTTAGTTAATCGTACTGCCTTTTTCATCATTGAGGTAGATACTGTAGTTTAATTGAGCAGAAACAGAAACATGGTTGATTAATGACCAAGGTTTTAATTTTTTCAAAAGTATAACTTCAAATTTTATATCAGTATCTTTGTTGATTCAATGATTCTTTCAGCTTATTGCGTCCTTTTAACATCTTTAATCAAATTAATCAAAAATTTATTATTATTTTAATCGAAATCAACACCGTTAAATTTATTTATTATATAGTAATTAAAGTATTTTATTTTAAAGCCACTTTAAAATGGTCAAATAAAAGATATTGTGAAAATAAATTAAACAATTTCATTATATTACAGAGAATTTATCATATTTTTAAATTTATGATTGTGTCCAATAAGGTGGTGGAAATTGATGGGGTTTTTAGGGGTGGACATTTCAAGGGTAGAGTGAATTTTTCGTACAATTTATTTTAATTTTGGTATACTTATTCTCTGAAGGTGGACGTTATGGGTTGGGGAGGAGGGTCTCATTATATATCCAAAAGACGAAAATATATTAATGAGGAACATAATTAGGACACAATCTCTTACAATAAATCTATTAAAAGCGAATTAAAAGTATATATTTGAATAACTCTAGATGTATTTAATTAAATTAAATTAGATGTATTAAATCTAGATATATTTGCACTATAAATAATAAGATTGGTAAACTACATTTTAGAAGCATGAGTAATACACCACTCCAACGATATATTCAGATTTGATAATATCAGTAAACAAATGCACAAAAATGTAAAAAAATCAGATGAGAAACCTTTTGTTTATACATACACCTTTTGTGTAACTATAACAACATCTGAAATGGGTGTAGGAAACACATTTCCACAACTTTTCTTTTAAGTTTCAAGTCATTTGGACATATTCTTTATTTTGGAATCTATTTACCAGACTTTTTGACAAAACCACCAGCATGCATAAGCTCTATATGTGTGTACACATGTTATATTTAAAATGTACTCACACAACTCAAATTATAAGCCATTCACTAAAGAATAATTTTGATTTCTCACAAACAAACTGTAATCAGTGTGAAAATAAAACGCATCAATAATTGAAGAATTTGAAAAAGTGACTAAATTAATTAGCGTTTTCATAATTTGTCTTAGTTAATATATAAAGTACCCTCATATATAATGAGTATAATTGCTTTCCAAAATTATCAGAAATAACTTAAATTAAACTATAAGTCTATAAACTATATTACTGTGAATGTTGATATTCGCTTTACATTTATTTATATAAGTTTTTGTTTAATACTGTATAATTTGTATAAATTATGTTTATAAGCAAATATTTAAATTTCATTTCGGTTTACAGCACTTGAAAAAGGCAATTACATTTATATTTTTAAGTCTTATTTGGGTTTCCATACTTATATCAATACAGTTTTATGGTTTTTACTAAATCAGTCATTTTTATATTAATGTCAAATATTTGGTAGTCATAAATATATGTATATATAATAAAATGTTAACCTTTTCTTTACGGGTGACCCAAAAGTTGGGTCATGACTTTATAATGTGATAGAAGCAAAAAAAATAATTATCACTGGAATTAGTGTAGATTCGTTTAAACTATCTCACTGGGGAAGTGTCATTTTCCCCATAATGAACACCAGCTGGACAAAGGGGAAAACATTATCATTGGTTGAAGGCGCCTGTCACACTGTCCAGAATATAAAGGAGAGTGGAAAGGTTTGGTTAGACAGAACGTATGTTTTCCTCTTATAAGGTTTATTAGATTCATGCTGTAGTTAGTCCTCACACATATCAATTTATATTTTGCTATGTCGATTACACTTTTGGTTGCTTTTTATCTGATTGACTTATTATTCATGAGTATATAATCTGATATTTATAAAGATAAAAATTATTATTGCATTTTGTAAAGATTTGTTAGTATAATATGCACACATTAAGAAAAGACCACTTCTATTCTCTATAGTACTTAGGCAATTTCGTAAAATTGACAGTCTTCAAGCTTTGAATGGTTCTTGTATGCTTAAGCATATGGATCTCAATGATTAAATACTGGTATTCAGGTAAGTGTAATTTTATATATATATATAGATAATAGATGTGCAGAACACTTTTTGCAAATGACAACATTCAACAATTTCCGAAAGTATATTTACTAAAAAATATTGATTTTTATAATGTCATATAATTCCATACTCATGATAAATTACTGATTATAAAATTATATAACAATATAAATAATATACTAATAAAATGTGTTTGAAAAATCTATTTTGTATTTATAATTATAAAATATGAATTTGTATATGTTACACACAATTTTCATTCATTTGCTTAATTTATACCCCCCACCCCAGATATATTCTGTAATTGTATGTATGTAATTGTAACCAATTAGTTCAGTGCAAATAATATAACAGTCAACATTAGTTTGGTCAGCTGATATATATATAACTTGGTCTTGCAAAGTCGGTCCTATATATAACTTTCAAGAATTAATTCAAGATTAGATTGTAATTGAGTTTTCTTACAACAGACCACATAATGAATATTTCCCCTATGTTATTATGTAATAGTTGCAAAATTATCTTTTTGTATTTATCAAATGTAATGCATGGAGTACTATATTGGTATATCTAACAATATAATTTTGAGCTATTTATTTGTAGAATTTCTATCATTGTAAAGTAAAATCATCATTCACAATATTAGATATAGATTTCTTATTTCTGAAATGCAACTTGTTTTAATAGTATTATACTAACTTATAATATTACATTTATTTATTTCAGCAAGATGAAGGACAAGAAAATTACTTTTGAAGTCACATTCCTAAAAGCAATGTTAAATCTGAACCCAGTCATCCCAACAACTGTAGGCATACATCTCCCTGAACTGATACATGATAATGAAAAACACTCAGACCACAAAGAAACTGCTGGTGTTGCTATGGGTTTGGCAGTAAACTAATACATAACACATAACAAAAAGCATGTACTGCATTTCCAGAAACCCTTAATAATATTTGAATGAATTTTTCACCAATAACCACCTACTGCTCATTTTATATGATTGTTATATTTTTGTAATTGTATATAAATTTTGTTGTATCTTGAATATAACTTATATTATTTTTAACTCATTGGTAGAAATTTATTCTTTGCTTTACATTTTAATTTTGTGTTATCTGGTATCTATTTTATATAATATAATAAATATATTTTAAAAACTTTTATATTCAATAATTGTAATAATAGTATATGTACCTACAATTTTGAAATTTTATAAATTTGTTACAGAGAATATATAGATCGTAAAAGGGAAATTAGTAAAGGAATACATATAATTACACTGAGTAGTCTTAAGAGCGGATTAGTTGCAATTTCAGTGGACCTGCACTTTTACGATAATTGTTTTTCTTTGTTTTTTAAACTGTGCTAGGTATAGGTCTCTTGACTTTTTCTCTCAAATATTAAAATATTTTTACAAACTAAAAATATATATAACTAGGTAAATTAGTAACTTTTATATTTCATTTAATTTATTAAGTGAGTACTATAGATTTAATACAACATTTCAATGTGACAGTTTATAACAGGCTTTATTTTATTGTGTATTGCGGTAAGAAGCTTATGTATATTATACCAATTTAATCTGGATCAATTGTGTTAAAATCTCCAATGTACCGGAATATCATGTATATTCTCGATAACAGGATCATAATTAATCCTCTTATTGAGTTTAAATTATAGTCAGGCACATTTATGGGTGTTTGTGTTGATGCCAACAAATCTCAAATGTATTTTTTTACTGCAGTTATAACATAAAGTAATTATAAATTTTTAATCAACAGACTAATATATGAATGAATATAATATTATTATTTAAGTTTCATTGCCATATATTATAAAATAAACATAAAATATGAATTATACTGAATAAATTAATAATGCATTAATATAAAAATGTTTTTTGATTTATATTGATTATATTATTTATTTACAGTTGGATGAACAATTCATTGGCAAAAACTTTTGTTATGGTGACATCATTGTTGGGGACCAACATCACCTTATTTTAGCACTCCCTATCAAATTCAACTTCTTAGAAGTACCAAAACTTGGTATTTGGACAGTACTTTTAAAATACCCTAAGTGCCCTTCCGCCAGCTATTTTCAATTCATGCCTTCATGAAATCTGGAGACTGTGTGAAATAAGTTTTCATTTTCTATATTTTTCTTATTACACTTTTTTATATAATACTTTTTGTTATTACTTAATTAATTTCATATAATATTTTTAAAATATAGTGTGGTTTCAATCATACTTAATAACATAAAATAGTCCAAATTTAAATTGGTGTAAATAGTTAAATTATTGTGAGAGTGCGATCCTCCTATATAGCACCAACTCTAATAGACCATTAGCTGAGTTAATAATTATATTTGCCCTGTTGACTATTCTATTTACTGAGTTGACCATTGTATTCTCCAAGTTGGCCTTTGCTGAGTTGGTCTTTTGCCCACTTGACTATAAATCACTAGGAGCACCTATCAACAATGATGATCTACTATTACCAGAAGTCATGCCTTGAAATTTTTTTGAATAAATTCAAGTCTTTTGATGAGTATGTACAAATGGGAAACAATCTAACAATATCACCACAGTTAGCACATCAATAAATTATTGATTCTGTTACTGGTGCTAATAATGCTGATGATGAAAAAGTGGATGAAGGAGAAGATCAAGAGCAGCAACCACACCCAACATAAAAAGAAGTATTGACAGCTATTAGCATTATAAAAAATTCTCACTGAATGGTGACAATCATGAACCTCATTCCAAAAAAATTATACAATAGAGAGATATTTGATCAGCAAATTCATGAAAGCAAGTGAACAAGGAATTATCAATGCATTCATTACTAACCAGTAAGTTAGAGCAGCTTAATAACATTCCCTTCCTACTTTTGTGAATGCAAAAATGACCCTTTTTAGAGCCACCATACAGTGATTGATATCTATACATTGAAAATTATGAAATATGGTATATACATATATATGTATATGTCCTATAGTGCAATTTTCTATGTTTGGCTTTATTAACACAATTTGAAAACACCATGACATTAGAGTTTGGCTTTAGAAATGTCATACCTTTCTAAAGCCAAACTCTAATGTAATTATAACATATGACAGCAAATAATTATTTTTCTAAATCTATTTTAAAAATATTTATCAAAATATTATTGCAATATAGATAAAGTGGAGATAAGGAACTCACTTTAGTGAAGTAAGTTTATTTACTTACCTGCAGATATTGGAAACAAGTAAAAATCTGAGAAAATATGCTTCCTTAATCTAATACCTCCAATTGCAACTCAATATTGTGAGCTGATATAATTCAATATTATTTAGTTTTACCAATATCTTACCATTTTTAATATCGCTCCGTTCAATATCTACAGCAAAACAGCTTTAAAAACTGAAAGGGGATTATAGTGATGATTACTTGTTAAATTTATTTTTAAACATTTATATGGGTAATTTAAAAACATAACCAAATATTTTTATTTTTATTAGGAACATTTTTAATTACAGTTTTAAAAATTTTTTTTGTGTAATCTATTTTAAAAAAAATCTTACATTCCCTTTAAATATAAATGAATTAAACATAAACGATATATTTTATTTAAAATAGTATTATGTTTAAATTGATGTGTATTTTAAACGCAGATTAAAAATATATAATTTTATTGTCATAAACAGTGAAAGTTGGGACTGTCCGAAAATATTATACCCGTCTATTACTTAGCTACATTTTTTATTTTACAATTGTGCGATTATTCTTGTAGGTACTGTATATATACTAGTATACCTATTGATTAGTTTAATAAAACGCTGTAAATTATCGCATTGTGTATATGATTTTAAGAGCCGATTGCGAGGTAAATTTCATTATTTAGAAATAGATCGACTAATAAATTTTGTCTTTCTTAGTTATTAATATGCGGCAGGGATATTTTCAAAAATTTGTTACTTAACAAAATTAAGTTTATTATAGGAAGCAATATTACATTGTAGAAGACACATTTTATTTTACCTAGTTTATTAAAATATAGCAAACAAATAAACCTTTAATACTAAAATAATTCGTATAACTATATTTGTTTAAACTATTGGTATTGAACAGTGGTGGCAATTGCTTTCAAAACAAAAAATATTTCTGAGGAAACGAAACATCTATTGAATCATTTATTTAATAAAATCAGTATTGTTTCTTCTGTTCGGATGACATATCGTTAATATAAATTATGATAACTATATACTACAATGTTTGACAAGAAATAAAGTACTAAGGAATTTCAGTTATATACAAAAAATAATAAACATACCTATTAAACATTTATCTTAAAAAATTGGAAAATTAGTAACACAATATAAAATGATAGAACTATTGTTGTAGATATTTTTTCTTGTATTCTTCGAATCGTTTAAGTATTGAATCATTTCGTTCAATACGCTGAGTTAATTCACCTAAAAGTTGCTTTCCTTTGTCTAAAGATATATTAATGTCCAATGCATCGGATCTAATTGATCTGTTTAATTCTGTTGATCTTAACATGTGGGCACGTGAAAGTTCCTGAAAAAATAATACATAAAATATTGATAGAAAATAATTCTGATGTGAACATTAATATACACAAGGAAAAGAATAATGGACATAAATCATCACAAACTTGTATTTGGTTGCATTCTTCGTTCATAGCTTGTCTCAATTCTTTGAGTATACTCCGTTCAGTATCCAGTTTTGTCTTACACGATGAAAGTTCCGTCTCTAAGGTAGTCTGTAGATTAAAACATATACCAAGAACTTACTGTAGAAATTACTATGGAAATACAAAAATATTAATTATACATCAAATTTTAAAATCAATATGGATCTAAATTATAATTAATATTTTTTCATAATATCGATCTATGAGTGACTGTGAACAACAAACTAAATTAATAAATGATAACGCTTAAGCGAGAATTTCCATAAAAAAATGTTTATACTTTTTATAAGACAATTTATAAAATTATCAATTTGTATTGACAAAAAATTAAATCTATGTAGCACCTATATTAAATTAATTATTGCCTCAAGTCTAAACACCACATCAAAGTACAATATAATTATGTTAATGATATCTACCTGTTCCTTATGGCGTTCCTCAGTAACCTTTTTGACACTGGATTTTAAGGTAGTGAGATCTTTGTTGAGCCTAAAAAGGGCTTCATTATGAGACATTTTCGCGCTAAGAATGCTCTCGTCCAATTCTGCTAAGTTTCGCTTGTTTTGTTGTAATGACTCGGCGACCAATTCAGTCTTGAAGGCTACATCCTTACAGTCGAAGGCCTGTTGTTAAAAAAATTGGAGTCTATTATAAATCAAATTTAATTTTTTCAATTTCTATAGTACATATAAAATAACTAGATTAAGAAAATAACACAGTATAGAATATTTATATTACGAGCATTCATAATATTTACACATTTCCGAATATACACTACTAACTGACATACCTTCTTTTTAAGTACTTCACTCAGAGAATTGGCAGTCTTTTTTTCTTCAGCAATCAGTTCTTCCGCAAGCTTCATCTGCTCTCTTATTTCTCGCACTGCGTTAGAGAGAAGAGACTGCAGTTGATTCTCCAAGGCACTAGAGTTCGCCACGAATCCCATCTCCAACTTAGTTGATAGAGTGGGTACTGTAATCTAGCCACCAGAGAAAAAAATGTTTAATCATAAAATGTGGAAATAATACCCCTGGAAGGGAACAATTGAACACCGTTTATGAACACATTTATTACTTCTGACATGCTTCTACATATTTTAGAATAATTATAATCAGAAATTACAATCAGAAATATTCTGAGAATCATGACTTGTAATCTGTGCTAAAAGTCTAAGACACAGCTCACGCGCTTGTCCATATATCTTGGATTTTAAAACTCACAAGTCCCTCGCAGTTTACGCAACAACTCTCCAGATGATTATGACAAAAGAAATTTAGTGAAGTTCAAACAAAACAAGCCATGTGCTTTACGCATGATTTAATAAAAGTATCATTATCAAAACTATACTTACAATAATGCGACAGTTCCCCACTCAATGTGAATAGTTTGCAAAAATAAATAAATAATACGACTAACATACAGATCAATTAAACAAGATTATTACCTCTAAACAAATTGAGTCAAACACTGACCTTGATCTTACTGCATACCATGTTGAGCTCCATTAGAAAAGGCTTAAATGAACCCTCCAAATAGCCGAGTTGGATCTGAGCATCCGAGAATCTCATTTCCACATCCCCTTTTTGAGCGAGCGTCTTGTTCAGAATGGCCTCGCTCTGGTCACGATTAGCTATCAGACTGTCCAGATCGGGGTAGCTAAGTTTCTGGGCATTAAGGATTGCGTATTGGGTGGTGAGATTTTCTTTGACACTCACGACCTGCTTGCTGGCAGAAGCTAGGCTGCTTTCGAGTTTGATTATCTCGTTCTTGGAAGAACACACAGACGATGTTACACGAGCGAACCTTTCTATTTAAATCTTAATTTCTAGTGAGTTTTAAATGGTCAAAGAGGAGAATAATAAAGCGTACTTTGAGAGCGTTGACCTCCGCGTAGGAGTCATTCATGACCTGCTCCATGCGAGTTTCTTCAGCCTCGGCCTCGAATAACTTCTCTTCTAACGCGGCGACTCGATCTGAGGAGTTCAACAAGTTTTCGAGCTCCTTCTTTTTTGACTCGAGCAATCGTCGCTGTCTTGTGATGTCTGACGGCTTGATGCCCCCCTTGACCTGCTGTAGAGCCACCCGAAGCGCCTGATCAGACGTGAAAACACACGAATTATTAATTTCATGGATAATAATTAACTCTGATGATTCTAGAAAATAGTGGACTAAGAAAACGAACCTGTGAAACAGAGATCTCTCAAAAGTTTATGATTAACTCTAATAACAATATCTTATTATTTTTTACTAAATAAGACAACTCTTTAAACTTACATCGTCAAGCTGACCGACATTATCTTCCTTATTGAGATAATTCTTAAATGATGCGGCGTGAAAATCAAGCACTATTTCATCTTCCGATTTCTCCCCATCCTCGTCTTCTCCCATGGCCTGTAGATACAACACACGAAGTGTACATACAACACACGAAGTGAACAAACAACACACGAAGTGTACAAACAACACACGAAGTGTACATACAACACACGAAGTGTACATACAACACACGAAGTGTACATACAACACACGAAGTGTACATACAACACACGCAGTGTACATACAACACACGCGGTGTATATACAACACACGAAGTGTACATACAACACACGCTGTGTACATACAACACACGCAGTGTACATACAACACACGCAGTGTACATACAACACACGCGGTGTATATACAGCACACGAAGTGTACATACAACACACAAAGTGTAGATACAACACACGAAGTGTACATACAACACACGAAGTGTAGATACAACACACG
>JAUZNC010001341.1:74256-86249 GCA_034780395.1 Vannuccia rotundouncinata | reverse complement strand
TCGAATAACTTCATTTTTATTTTTGTAAAGTTTTTAATAGAATTTTCAATATATAATTTGAAAACATGAATTTAGAATTTAGAAACATGAATAGAATTTAATAGCTTTTATTGTTATTATTTTGTAAATGCGATAAATAAAAAATGTTAAAACAAGAATTATTGACGCTCGTGCTATAACATAGAATCAAATTACAAAAACAATTTTAATATATAAATAATTAATGTTTGAATTTTATACGTATTCAATTATATATGTATTAAATTAGCAAATAATACATAACATTTATTACTCACTAAAGTGGAAGATCTGTACAAAATAAAAGGACGTCTAACAAAATTAATCATATTTTTTTATTTTAAAATATATAAATTATGTCCCTTTATTTATTTATCAATATTTAAATATTGATATTTTAATGTAATCGATATACCAAATAAATTCATAGGAATTTATACATTTGAATAAAATATAGGTAATATATAAATTAAGGGTACAATGCTAAACCTAATAAATTTGACACATGTTAATTGATAATATTAGCAGTAGATATTTTCATAAAATTGTATTGAAGCGTAGGCTATTTGAATATTTTTTATAATTAAATAAATAAACAAAAAATAAATAACGAACTACACTATTAATTTTCGGCCTTATGATATTGTCACATGGAATCCGTAATAATTCAAATATCTATTTTAAATCAATATTATTTATATTTCGTGTATTATATGTATTTTACATTAATATATTTATATAAATCTGATATTAAGTTTTCTCCTTGTTTGTATCTTTTTTAACTTATCAAAAGAGGAGGTTCAACTAACTAAAATTGAAAAATCACAACCTGGATTTTACATATAGGAAATTTTACAACAATGACCATTCATTAAATCCATATATGATTCTGACAAACTACATTGATTTTTATATCGATTTATCGTTTTGAAAAGATCTTGAAAGTTAATAACATTTTTAATTGTTAACAATTAAATGTTAATATTTTATTCAATGTTATGCTTCTTTTATCGCTGGCATCATTGTTTTATTATTTTATACTTTTAATAAAAAATACATCAATGTTGATAGATGATCCCCTAAGAAATTGTTTATATAATCCTCTCTTTAGAGTTGCATCTTATACCAAACACAAGTTACAAAAGCGATTTATATTGAATAGAAATGCTACCTTCATACCAATAAGATTTGTTATTGACATAAATGGAAGAATAAAATCGTCAAAAAAACTCCGGCTAATAGATTTAGCTATTAGTCTTCCATCAAAACATATTTCTGCTTCTTATCCAAATGCTCATTATGCTATGGATGGCAGTTACGAAACTTATTATTTGTCAGATAATAAAGAGTTTCAATGGTGGCTGGTAACCTACGATATGGATTACTTTATAGTTGCAATTATAATCGAAACTAAAACGAGGGATTCTTCTATTATCCGTTTTGAAGATTACTATGTTGAACTATATGCTACTAATGAACGACCTAAGGAAATTAACATTTTCTCTAATAAATATAAACTTAAAATTCTGTCTTTGGTATACATGGCAATGAACCCTGGCTATTTAGTAAAGGTGTCGAAGAAAAATTCATCCACTGGTTTTATGTTATCGGAAATTGGTGTATTTGGAGTCCGAATGGAAGTGTTCAATTCAATTCAAGAAACCTACCTGTTATCTTTTATGAGGCAGGTAATCAGTGACGACTACGACGCTCGTAAAGTCGTGGACGGTAATTTAGATACTTCCGCGGAAGAATCCTGTTTTCTATTTTCCAAAAATATTTCTTTTCTGAAGGTCAACATTGGAATCTCGGCAAGCATTCATAGTGTAGCGTTATTATATTTGTATAATAGTAAAGATATTCAGTTTACTGTTGGTGTCGCTAATTCTATGAGTCAATTGTCCGAATTATGCGAAGCGTGTCTAATATTTACGACGCGAAAAGACAGATTATATTGTCCATGTAACAAGGAAAAGTATACCGTTGTTTGGGTCACTAAGTTATTTCCTAAAAATATTGCCATTTGTGAAGTTGTGGTATTTGGATATTTTTATCTACCAAGAATTGGTGGTCTTAGGTCAAGACGGTTAAAAAAATACTGTTCTAGAAAAATTAAGTGGAAATATAATCCAATTTATTTGTCATATAAAATTAGATTTACAGGTGATAATCCAATTCAGACGACTGTTTATGTCCGGAAAAAAACTTATTTGATAGATTTTGGAGCTGTTCCAGATTCAACTCTGTTTCAGGTGAAAGGGTTTTTTAATCTCTACGGGGTTGAAATGAGCGGTCCCTGGAGTATTTTTGCACCGGTCGTAAGAAAGAAATGTTCACGAATCCATCATGTTGAAGTAGTACGACTTGACGCTTGCTATAGAAAGTTTATTTGGCCGGTGCATATAAAATTCAATAGTTACATTGTGGAGATAGCCTCCCCATCGGGAGATCTTATAAATTCAAAATACATATCACAAAGCAACGAATTCGATTTTAAATCCGTGATACCGGAGTATGTTCACTTCCGCATAAGAGGCTTGTTAGAGTGGACTGATTTATATGACTCAAACTTATCTACCAATATTTACGTTGGACGCTGGACCAAATGGAAATATATCGATCCGGTCTGTCCAAAATTATCTGTGTCCAGGAAATTTGTAGACACATGTTTCAGACTAGTTTCATGGCCTTTGCAATATAATTATTTCAAATATGAATATGAGATTGTTAACAGTGTTGATAAAAGAAATATAAGTGGGATCTCTTATAATGCCTACTTCCAATTTAAGTTTAATGATTCAGAAAATGCATTTTTCCGTGGACGTGGGATTTCGAAAAAACTTCGTTTTATTAATAACAAAGGGCCTTGGAGTGATTGGTTATTCGTCGGGCCAACCCACTGTAAACCAATAACAGGATTAAATGTGAAATATAATGGAATGTGCAATCGTTTTATTTATTGGAACAAAACGATAGATTATAAAATTTATCAGTTGCAAATTTTTACATCGAATAGGTTGATATTTGTATCCGTAAATACCACTGAATATTTACTTTATAGCGATATAACAGATCGAGTTCGCATAAGAGGTATAACTAAGGCGAATACTTTTATTACCAATTGGAGTGTGTGGTTTTATATCGGTAAAAATCGATGCGCGGAAATAAATGACATTCGAATCGGTGTTCAGTCAAGATGTTTTCGAACTGTTTCCTGGAGTAAGACTGCACCGTATGACCAGTATGAGATTATAATTAAGAACGATTTAAAAACATACAAAATTCGCAATCAAACAGCTAAATTTATCTATGTTTTTGACAATACTGAGCCAGTATTAATTTCCTTTCAAATTCGGGGATTGTTATATTACCAAAAAATAGCCAATTTTGGTCCATGGAGTCATTTGATACGTTTTTTTCAGAAACCATGTCCATTCGTATATAACATACGAAAATACTTTATCAATACATGCTTGCGTACAATCGAGTGGAACTCTTATAAAATGATTTATGATAAATTTTGTGTCCAAGTTAAAGATGACAATAATAATATAATGGTGTTTAAAAATATAGAAGGATCCCAACACATATTTAACAACGAAGAACCCAACAATTTAAATATACGAATATGTGGAAATATCGAAATAATCGATAAACAATATATAGTTCCTCTGAGTAATTGGATAACATTATTCGATAAAACTTGTCCAAATATTGAGAATATTACCACAGAAGTGTCCAAAGATTGTGTTAACTATATTAAGTGGGGTCCCATTACAGCCTACGGATCCTATAAAATTGAGTTGAGATATAAAAGAGAAGGCATTGTTAATCATTCATTTTTCTTAAACAAGACAATCTTTTTTATTTATGAAAATATGTCTAGACCGCTAACATATCGAATTAGAGGTGTATTCAAATATAATCAAAGTAGTTTTGGAACTTGGACCGAATGGAAGAAATGGGTGGAAGTGGTTTGTAAAGAGCTGGGTACCGTTACCATCATGAATTCGAGCTGCCAGCGGCATTTCACCTGGAATTTTACCTCTTATTATAGTTTTTATGAAGTACAATTATTCCAGACGCGGGACCAAGTTTTTTATAAAGAGATAGTCACTGCATCCAGTTATAAATTAAAGAAAACTAATGTAAACAAACTTGAAGTAAAAATCCGAGGAATTGTCAATATAATTGGAAATCAGTACGGACCTTGGACGGATTATTACACCCTGCCAAAAGCGAACTGTTCCGTCATAGATCTGCTGTTATTTTCTATATATTTATTAATCATATTTAGTGTGCTCATATTTTCGGTAGCTATTTTTATTAAGATGTCCTTTAAGTTGAAAAGTAACACGAAAACATCGATTATTCTAAATAATCGAAATACTGATACTTTATATAATGTCTTTAGTGAAACACATTTGTTAAGGACCTCTAAATAAAATAAAAATATATGTGTGTAGTTTACTTGCAATCCTTTGCAGCTAATTTAATAATAAAATTAAATAGTTAATTGTGCCAAATAAAACTACATTAAGGGCCTCATTTAAAAAAATATTATAAGCAACATTTTGTCAATTTTCTTATGATGGATTAATTTTCCAAGTTTAAAAACATATTTTGTATTTAACTATTTTAAAACGATTTTGATTAGAAGTGTGTTTGTATATATATTATGATAATTTGAAAAACTTCAGATTTATGTATTAATAAAAAGCATTTCCTTATTCATTCTTGATATATTTGAAAACAAAAATTATAAACGAGTGAATTGTAGAGAAAATCTATCTTGTAACTTATAAAAATATGTCTAGATACCTAAAGCATGCCGGGTAAAATTATCAGAATTTGAATAGTGTTTTAGGAATACTACATTTTAGCATTATGTTAAATATTCTTATAATGTGTATAAGAAGAAAATAAAAAAATTAATCTTTTAAATATTTGTCTTCATATTTTTCATTTATATTTTTCTTATTTCTAAAAATTCTGCTCAGTAACTACTTGTTGTTCAAATACTACTCTTTTTCTTTTTCATAAACAATCAAATTTGCTTAAAATTTTCGTGACTTTTAAAATACGTTCAATTCTTCAATTCTTATTTCTTTATATAAAAATACAGCGATCTCTATACAGTAGAAAAATCCACAGTAAACATATTTTGCTGTGTTCCTTCGAGTTTAGTTTTACGAGGATCTTCTGAAATTTTTTATTCAAGTTGGTATGCAATCGTGGTATAACCATTGCTATCGTAATTTTAATTACTTCACAACTATAGATTGAAAAACTATAACTACGCAATATATGCTTTATACGTAAGCCAGAGTCTGATATACAAACGGGCTAATAAATATAGAAAACGGATTAAATTAAATTGACTGAAATAAACAATTCTCCTACAGAAAAAACATTTATTTTTATAAATATAGCATATACGACAATAAAGACTTTTATAACATGTATAACATTGAAAGAACTTACTTGTGCAATGATATATGGGCCGAACAAGATTTCTCTTTTTGACTTTTTGCCCGAAATTTCAGATAAAATTTAAGTTGCCGATCTAGATAGAAAACTATTATTTCGATATCAATGGGCATAACGGTTATGATTCCGCCTTATATATAGTGATGAGAAAAATAATTGTATTTTGAATAAGTTCTTTGATTTGGGTAATTTTTCTTGTGTATTTATTTAATTTTATTTAGACCGCTAGTTCAAGACAAACTGGAACTAGAACTCTCAATAATGGATGACATTAACAGGAAAACGAAACAGGTTGGATTCTTTATTTTTTCAAATTTTGCTTTATGAGTAAATGTAAATTTTTAAAATTAAAATTAAAAATATAAAAAGATGAGATAACTAAAGTTAATTAAAGGAAAAGATAGAGACAGAGTTAGTAAAATTAAATTTATGTAAACTGTAAAATATTTTCTCTGTAACCTTGTATTTAGCTTTTATTTCATTGTGATTTTGTATTTTTGTAGAAACTGGAGGAACAAATAGTCTCAAATGCACGACGAGGAGCCGTAACAATTGAAAAGAAAGAAATGGTAGAGAAGACTGCTAAGAAAAGGGAACAAATGCAGATTGAGTTAACTAAAGCAAAGAAGGAGCTTCAAATAGCAAAGTGTGCTTTTTTATCATTTTAAAATTACGACTACTAATAATTATTCTAATAAAAAATCAAATATTGATTGAATACGAAATTATACGAGAAGGTTCCCTTTTAAGTTTTGTTGAATTTCTAATTGTGATAGATATGTCAATAGTCACTAACATCGTAACCTTTACCCGAAATCCAGTTTTTATTTTTATAAATGTACATAGCAGATTTCGAAAGAAAATAATTAAATCATTGTTTAGTTTATGGTCTAATATTTATTTTTTCATCATTGCTTATCTAAATAACTTTAAATACTTGCAAAATATTGTCTTTTATCAGAACCAACTTAGAACACAGTGAATCCAGGCACGGAAAGTTGGTCCGTAATCTCGGTCGTAATCGGGACGCCATGGTCACCTTAACAACGACCTTGCAACGAGCACGTGACCGCAAGGTGGCGGCAGTTCGTCGGTCAGAGCGACTTCACGAGGTGGAGGACGAGTTGGCCCATCAGATGCACAATCTGGAAGCAGAGCATCGGGCTCTGGATGAGGCAAATCGGGCAGCCCGTGAGATTCAGGAAAAAGAGGGAGAAGAGATGGAGGCAGCTCGAAGTGTTCGAAAAGAATTGTTGGAAAACACGGAGGATACTATGGTGGTGGCAATTAGGGGAAATCAAGAGCTGGAGATGGAAATTGAAGACATGGCGGCTAAGATCAAGAAATGGTCAGTTTTGTCAAAGTCAATGGACGAAGTTTATTATATACAATTTTCTTTACAATCTATTCCTTCAAAATTATTATTAAAGATTATTATTCGAATTTTTAATAACACGTTAATTTTTTAATTTATTTTTTTCACGACCACAAAATTAGATTTTCTAAATAAAACCGTTATTTTGTTTTGATTGTTGATGCTAACTTCTTCACCGTGTCTTCTAAGCGCCGACCAAGAGATTCGAAATGAACAGTCAACAGAGCGCATCAAGTCAGATCTCATCACGACGGGGCAGGAAAGAGGCTCTGTGATGGAGGAGCTGTGGGGCTTGGGTCCTCGGCACAATGAGGTCAGTGAGCGGTTAGAAAAGCGGGAGGCAGAGATAGCAGCGGTTGAAGAACACCTCAAGACTCAACTCAATCAGTTGAACCAGCAGATTCAAGTGCAAGAGAGGCTTAAAGTTAGTTCACTCATCTGAGTGTATATATTTTAATCGTTGTACAAATATTACCACCTTATCTTCTGATATTTGTATTAATAAAATTTAAACTCATTTTTAAATAACTTATTTTGAATGTTTTTTTTAAATTAATATTTATTTATTTTTATATTGAAACCTTCCTTCTACGAAATTCAAAGTTATGATTTGTTGTTAGCTCTGATAAATAAAACGTGACCGATGTGAAAAATAAAATATCAATATTTATATCAGTATTTATATAACCGGCATTTAAATACGTTTGTAGAGTTATTAATTATGAGGATAGTACAATAGTACAATTACAGTTTGCTGTTTGTTTATTCACGTAGACAAGTCTTACAGACCGCATTAAGACCGGTAAACTAGAACTCATTCAAGATAAAAAGGATGCCAAAGTCGTCCGAACAGAGACCAAGAATACGGTGATGGAAGTGGAGCGCTCTTTAAGGAAGTTTCGAAAGGAGACGGACACTTTGAGAGCGACTGCAGCCAGCAAGAGAGATGACGTAGACCGACTGGAGAGGGAGAAAAAGGAGGTTTGCCTACTTTCTTTTTCATTGTATCATTTTGAAAAAGTAAATTTGTACTTTTAACTAAATGCGTAAATGATACGATCTAACAAAATTAAGTTCTAAGTTTACATCGCCAGCCAGCCACAAGATATAAATAAAGGATTATTTAAAAATTCTCCGATTTTTATTTGTTGTTATAAATCAGTTTGTGTGTACCTAATTAATACCTACTAACACACATTATTATTACTTTTTAAACCTTGAAACAACAATGCCGAGAGTCACTATAAAAATGCAAAATGAAAAAATGTAACTTCAGTTTGTTAAAAATTACACCACTAAAAATAAATTACTGACGAAAGAAAATAAATAAGAGGAAACATTTTTAAACAGGGACAAAGGTTTTTAAAAATTATCTAAAATAAATTTTAAATAAATCAGGAATCACAAAATTGAAAAATACGTAAACTCATCATGCCCTTATTGTTTCATTCATGTGTTCAGTTAATTTTTAGGATAAGTTGCAGACTCTGATCTTTCTATATATCCTTAGCAAGAATGTTGGCTTTGAAATATTTGATAGAGGGAGTGATGCTATGTCATTAAATCACTCATGAATAATAAAGAAGTGTAGAATGATAAATATTCAATCGATTGAAGACCATTATAAAATTATGAATTTGGTAATTAAGTTATTTAAGCTCTTCGTCTATAAAAATATACTGTATTTATCATATTTCATTTTCCGGAATCTTTAGAAAGAGGAATTTTGAGTAATAATTCAATCCCCGTTTTGAACGTGCTATGAATTCTGATTGTTTTATTAAATAAGGAAGTTTGGTCTTTCACAACTTTTGTTTTTTAATGATAAGCTATTTTGTACCCCGACCTCTGCCACGGATATTACCAGATATTAATGAAAGGATAATTAATCTTAAGCAATATTCTTTGTACTTTATCTTTACTCCTATATAAGTACACAGGGAAATTGAAAGACATTACATTTTATTCAGTACCTAAATATAAAACTTTATTAAAGTATATTAAAATGTACAGTATTTGTATACAACCACAGACAGATTTTAAAATAATTAATAAACATTTTTTTTAATAATATAAAATAATTTCATTTATAGTTAACAATTGGACAATGCTTACAAAATATTAAATTCAGAATATTAAATATGTTTCATATTATAAATTTGCGAAAAATAAATACACTCATTTTAAATTTGTTGTCGTGTTCAGAAATGTCACTTTGTGTTTCATGCCTCAGATTGCCGAAATTAAGGTCTCTTTTATGGCTGAAATGCAAATTGCCATAACAGCGCTTACTCCGGACCACAGCAAGATTAGTGAGGCCCATTTGCGGTTGGAACGACAACTGGAACGTCTCAACTGGCAAACCAGAACCATGGCGCAGAAGTTAGAAGAGATCAGACAGACCACTGTGGTCATCAAGAGAGGAAGAGAAAAAATTGAAAAGGAAGCGGCTCAACTTGAGTAGGTTTTGTCTGCTTTACCGCGATTGAAAGTTTAGAAATTGCTAACAAGAAGGAATTAGATCTGTATTCTGTAGTTAAAAAACGCAATTTTGTAAAATAATATTCAGTAACAAATTGCACTCCTTAAAATGAGATGCGTTGTCTGGTTATTCGTTTATAATAGAATATGTCCAAAACATTTTATTTTAGCTAAGAGCCTATTATTTTATTAAATAACTGTCGCTTGTATAATTGTCGTTGTTTAAGATTTAAAGAAGGACGAAAAAATTATTTTTCTGTTTTTACGTATAGATTTCAATCAATTAACATTTATAAAGTAGTACGCAGTATTTTTAGTCACGTGGCCGTTCTTTGTAAAAAACGACAAGGGACCTTTCTTTAATAAAAGAATAGGCTCTAAAGGGGAATTCAATATTTTAACATTTTGCATAAAATTTGTGGAATTCATGTTTATAAAGTTCAATGAAAAAGCATTTTTTTGCTGATATATTAACCATTAATCCCTATTGTTGGCTGTTTACCAGTGTTGACAATAATCAAGTTGGATATTTTGAAAAAATCTGTTTTTTCATTATTACTAATTTCTAATAAATAAATATTCATTAATTAATTTTGTATTACTTGTAGTTACTTTTTAAGTATAATGCTTGTTTCAAGGAAATTTTTTTGATAAGTGTATATATGTTAGACATGATCAGGAATCAATTGAAATGGAATTTTCTGATTTATTGTTTGAGAAATATTTTAAAGTCGTCAGTTTAACTTATCATTGCAAATATTTGAGATACTTTTTAGAAATGTCCATTTTAATTGAATTTCCACTTTTTCTTCACATTGTTTTATTGATAATCGTTATTTGAATACGAAATTGTGGCATTATATTGTAATTATCTGTTGAATATACCATTAGGATGTTTACAAAGTTTCAATGAATGCAATGAATCGCGCAGTGATAATTGACGTCATTTATAATAGAGAGTTATCTGATCGGGCTGTCGGGATGTCCTGATGAGTTGGTACTTTCTCTTGACAGATCTTATTATCAAGCGGCACAATTTGAATAACTTGATTTTCTGATTAAAAACATAACAATTATTTATTGATTGTTTTATGAATATATTTTCATCAATACATTTTTGATAACAAACAATATATTTTATGCACACATAAAGTAGCAGGATTTATACCAGGATCGTTTAGCGTAATATTCCGCCAATGGAGATATCATTGGATAATTAAAATGGACTTGTTATTATTTATTATTACAAGTTTGAAAGGTTTAGACGATACTATCGAACAAATTTTAGAATTATTAATGATAATTGCTACAATAATTTAGTTGACCTCTTTTGCCCATTTCTGATCTTGAAACACCTCTGGATAAGCTTTTTGAAAATTAATGAATAATATTGCTCTTTTTGGCTACAGTATATTGCCGTAAATAATAACGATAATACAATAAAATACAATAAAACCTACGTATAATTATGGACATAGAGTTATTATTAAGATACATGTATGATGTAAATACGTGACTTTCACCAGAGTTTCGTTATGGACCGCCAAGGTTGCCATAGAAAAATGTATTATAGAGGGACCATACTCCTTTCTTTTATAACATTGCATTATTGTAATAGTTATAAAATTACGAAATTATAAATTAAATATCACAATATATACAAGTTATTTTTCCATATTGTCAATCAATAAATTGTATTTTAAATTTCAAATAATTATACGTTTGTATTATAAATATATTACTAATTAAATATAAGTAGTATAGATTTACGATAAAAATAACATGGATCAAATATTGTCACATAAATTTATAAGAAAGCATTTTATTATATCTATAAATTTTTTTCAGGAGTTTCATCAGTTTTTTATCAAGGGTGTCGGGATGTGGGTTGGTAATGGGTCCCTGGGTACATTTTTGGGTACTCACAAAACATTCACAATTTTTGAAGTGTTTCCTACTCTCTTTACTACTCCTTGCATCTTAGTGGCGTTACTTTGGCGTTACTAGAGCTTTTTATCCCACTATCGGACCCTTTATAAAATTAAATTTTCTACTAGATTCTTATATCTCTCTTCCGACAATAAATTTTTACTATTCGATCCCATGTCAATTTAATTCTTTAAATAGGGGCCCCTTAATTCCTTCGTTTGATTTTTACCAAGAGTCGTTTTTTCGGTTAATTCTGAAAAATAAATGGTTTTTACTACTAAAGGCCTATGATCTTAAAAAAGCAACATGTACCATATTTATCTAAAGGTATCTTTTAACTGAAATTCGTGGAACCCCTTCATTGCGATTGCGGACCAATTATATCGAATTGTTATCTTTATAGATCTCGCTGTATTGAAATTGGAACCGTTTTAGTTTTGGAAAATTGTCTATGGTCCTCTTCTTACCACCCGAATTAAGACAATCGTAATTTCGTTTTAATACGAATGAGTTTTTCTTTAAAAATAAATATATATGAAATAATGTTAAAATTAATATATACTGATAATTACAGTGCATGCATTCCTTGAATATCTTTCAGTAAGATTTTTTCCGAAGTAAACATCGAACGAATGAAGAAACAGCAACTTGAGAAGCACATGAAGGCCAAAGTTGCCGCTTTCATCGAGCGAATGACAAA
>JAUZNC010001341.1:0-68177 GCA_034780395.1 Vannuccia rotundouncinata | reverse complement strand
TTGAAGATTATTATCATCAAGTTTTACAATTCATATTAACATTAGAAACTGTAGTAACTAAGTTTCAAAATTGGAATATATCACTAGAATCATTTAAATTTAGTATTATTTTTATTCTTTGAAAATCAAAATGAATCTGAGTTATGTTTATTCATATTTCCTCATTTTTAAATTGATACTTAATTATGATAACCTAGTTACTACAAATTAGATTTTTTTTAATTTTATGAATTTTTGTATGTAAAATATTTATTTATTAATGCCATAAATATTCAATTATTGAAAAATTATTTTTTGAATTTTGTTAAAGTTAATTATTTGATATTCATATATTTAAAAAACACAAGTAAGGTTACCCCAATACAATAATATTATTAAAATACTAAATTAATTTAAATGAAAGCAAAATAATATTTCTCAAAATATTTTGATTACTGGTATGTGGTGCTTTTTTACTAATTCTAACTTGTTGCTACGATACCAAATTCGGTATTAATAAATTCGGTCGGAACGTGTTAAAATAAAATCCTTGTTTTTATTATTTATACAATATTACTGCTTACATGAGAACCTACTTAACAAGACAGGTTATATCTATTTATTTACTAGAAACATTAATGCTGTTCTCCTTGTAATATCCGAATTTGATGTGATTCTTGACAATATTATAGAATATCATTATTAAATGTCTGCCCCACTGATATTAATTTCTTCTGTCTTTTCTTACTTGTGTTGATGTAATGCAGCTGCCGTGTTTTATTCATAGTTTCGTAATCATTGAGAAATTGTTTGTCATGGATACTACAAATGACTGATAATAATATTGTTTGAAGAAAAGTAACTTTAGCAATTTATCTTAAAAGCAATTCACTAATTCATTTTTGTTGTTCTTATTGACTTATAAAATGTTGAATTAAAAGTTGAAGCTAACTTAAATATTTTAAGGTTTAGTTGCAATTTGTCTTATACCTTTGTACTTGAGTTTAACAATTTAAAATTCAATATTATGATTTGAGTAGACACAAACGTGTATCATCTATATTAGCAAGTATGTATTACTAGAAGCATTCTAACTTATCATATTTTTGAAAATTTAAAGTCATATTTAAACTTTAAAAATAGTTTTTGCCTCTTTTTTTCTTGATTTAAGACAACTATTTGGTGGATGACGCCATAGTTTGTTGTCTCCATCACGTGATTATGTCCGGTCCTCACCGTTCCCTCCATAATAGGACACTGCCTCCCCTCGCGACAACTTCAAATGGTCCCACAGTGAACAGCAAAGCGCAGAAGACCAGCGGTCTCTATCCAAACAAAGCAACTGTTTATTCTATGCCCTCTTCCAAACCAATGATGTCAACTACCAATCATTCTCCAAAAAAGAGCGTTGCCTCTAAATCTATGCGTAAGTTGTTAAGTTAAGCGGTGATTGTATCGATAGAATGAATAACAAGTCGGCCTGCTTTTATTCTAAAATAATTCTTTTGCATACCCTTAAACATTCTAACTTTATCAACAAATGAAAATTTAATTAAAATTAATTAATAATGGCTTACAAGCATTATTTCTTCCTATTTTTGATACTAACGTTTCATAGGTATAAATTGTATACGTATAATTTAATGCGCCTTTCAGCTAATGCACTTCGCAATTCCGGTTGTCATCGTTACGTCCTTGAAAACCAACGCTGGCAGTCTGGTAAAACTCACTCATGATGTTTTGTGTTATTGTGTTGTGTACGAACGGTTGTCTAGACTACCCATACTGTACTTTATAATCGGTTCTGGCCTTATACTTATTCACATAATTATGTATAGCCATAGTCATATCAAATTGTCATGTGTTTCTGTGATATTCTTTTCTCCCAGAAATGTTGACGGAAACAGTTATGGATGATGTGCTCTGTCATAAACTCACTTTTGAATAATATTTGTACTGTCAGCTATCCGGTGGCATTTCTTGAGTTAAGGTGTTGTGTCGAAAGCTTAATAACCCGTCTAGGTCCTTCGTCCTACTTTACGGAAAGGGTTTCTCGCGTTGTTTTTATTTATCCCCACTTTGTTTCGCTTTATTTCCCCGGTTTTTCATGGTTGCATATACGAAGGATCAGGCTCAGAGTGGGGACTAGTCTTGTTTGAAAAATGATTGAAGAACAGGAAGTGGAATTGTCTTCGGGTTACTGATTATGAGCGCTCTCTCCTTCTAAGTTGTTTGTCTGAAAAAGTTGAAATTGCTCCAAGCTCTCCGCTCACCCTTGCTACCTCTTCGAATGACTATGGAGATGCCTTGTTATTGTTTTAATTTCAAGGGAAAAAGTTATCCTTTCCTTTTTAAAAATGTTTGAGTATTATACTCGCTAACTTTTTCCGTCTAATAGAATAAAACCAAAAAAATATGATTTGTTGTTCGATTCTATTTTTTCTAGAATTTCAGTGTTTAGCTTTTAATAAGTTCCTAATTATTAAGCTTCCTTAGTTCAATCTTTTTTAGCTAAAATCTAATAATGCCTCTCAGCCCTTACTGCATATTCTGAAAGCCGATACTTATATCTGTTCTTGAATTTTATATTATAGCATTCAACTCTTCTAGAGGTATCTTTTAATTTGAAATAATAGCGAGTTATACTTCATAATTTTGTAAAGTATTTTTTCTGAACTTTGGCAAATTTATACGATTTCGTTCGCATACTATTAAAATGGGAATAAATCGAATTTTTGTTTACTGTTCTAGATATTGTTTTCGACGTTTATATATGTTGTCTTCATGTATTCATTATATTTATAGCCCGTTATGTTATTTTCAAATTGTGAAACTGGCCATTCGTTAACGTGTCGACAGTTTATTCTCTACTGTTTTTGTTTACATAGAAATTTAATTAATTTTTTAAATAGGAAATTAGATTCTTCTCAGTCATTTAAAACTACTGTTTAGAGTCAATGATTTTATCTTAATCGTTTGCTAATTATTGTACTTAAATATTTGAAAGTGAATTGACAAAAACAACTACATATATTTTTAATTATTTACCCACTTTAGTGGTAGGCTGAATCATTAACTTTTTTGTTACTGCGTTTGTTAGATAATATTTCTTCGACTCGCTTCAAACATTTAGGAATGTCTATTAAATTCTTCTTCTTTATATTTGTTAATAGTTTAAAGTTTAGCATTATTTAGCATATTTCATCTTCAACTACTTTTAAAACTCCATTTCTAAATAAAAATTTGGATATCATTTCCTCTTTAAACAAATTTAATACTCTATAAATCATGTAAATGCATATATGTTTTGCTTTCCTAGTCGAAAACTTCTAAATAAGAGTAATAGTATAGAAAGTGTTTCATCCCCTGTGTTGACGAATTGTCTGTTGCAGAATTGACAGCGGATATGGTGAGTATTTATCTGCGCGAAAACCCACAATTTCTTGAGAAATTTGTTCTGGAGAACATTTCCCGTGAAGAGGTGAAGAAATGGAACAGCACCAAATCCTCGCTCTCACGAGACATGAAACTCTTGGAGAGTAGTTCAGGTGAGCTTTAAGGGATAAGGGGAGCGAGAAATTGGGGGAAGTGTAAGAAAGTAAAAATATAATCGAACTAAAAAAACACAACTCCTTGTTTTTCTTTTCTGTATTTGTCTTCCTTTACAAACAATTCTGATTATTAATGGAATTTTAAGTAAAGCAAAGTTCGGTTTGTCATCTTATATTTAGGCTCTAACGCCATCAAAACGATGGAAACTAAGTCATCGAAAGACGGGAATCGACCAAGCACCTCTACCCGGAAAGCGCTGATCGAGAGGAGCTCTCTACTTCGTGATCTGACCAGAGATATCCATCATAAGCCCAACAAGGCTAGGATTCTGTCAGAACTCAAGGACTGCATTGCTACTGGTAAGTTGTGGTTGTACCTATCAACATACTGTCAATAGATTGCTTTCATATTATCTAGATTAACTTATGGCGTGATTAATTTAACTTATATAAATAGGCAATTTTTTAAAATTGTGAAACAATTATAGGCTGATACATTAGGAATAACAAGCTCTTATATAGCTACAGAATATGTTTTCTATATCAAAAATATATCAAATCTTGCACGAAAATTAATAATTTGAAAAAAAATTATTAAGAGAGGAGTTTGTTAAATTTTTTAAAACTTTTCTTCTTTCAGGTGCTTTAGTTTCAGAAATTGTTTTCAATTTTTTGCTATCGTGTATATGAATCAATCTTATTTCATTTTATCTCAAGCTTTAGCTCATCCCAGTACATTTAGAAAATCATTTTCCTATCCTACGATATCCGTGTATTTATAGTTAGATATCTATTTGTCTGTTACGAAACATTAAATTTGACGTTTTGATTTAAATCAGTAGTTATAGTATTGATACATTTGATCTGTATAATATGAAACTCTTTTTGAAAAAACAATCAGTTGCATGAGTATAAGTGATATAATAATACAAATTATTACATTTTATAAACATATGTACTAGTAAACATATTTCATACACATATATTAATATAAATAAATACATATTTGAAATAAATAAGAAATTAATATCAAATAATAATTTCGAGTTATAATGTTTGTAATGTAATATTATGTACAGTACGTGTTACACTGTTAATACACATGACGCGTGTATGTATGTTTACCTTGTTCTATCATTGTTGTCTCCATACCAACCATCAAGCAACTTAGTCTATTGTGTTCTCTGACAGCTGTTGGTGCCGACGGTGCTAACCTCTACCTGGTTGATGAAACTGAAGAATATGTCTATTATTACAATCCAGAGGAGGATAAGTGAGTTCCAAAAAGCTGAGACAATTTTCATTCTTTATTTTTTCCGATCGCCACTTGTTTTCCTCTTTATTCTCACCTCTCCTCTCCTTTGCTCTGCTCTCCTCTTCTTTGCTCTCCACTCCTCACCTCTCCTCTCCTTTGCTCTCCTATCCTCTCCTCTCCTGTCTTCTCCTCTCCTTTACGAAATAAATTTTGAACAAATCTGACAATATTTTATTTTCAATATCAACTAATTCTCCTCTCTTTACCCATATTTATTTCGTTAATATTAAGTTGATTCCTTGTCTAGTCCCTTCCTTTCCTTGCAAATAGTACTAAATGACAATGCAGGTATTTAATGTGATAGTTTGATCTGATCTCAATGTATTGATTTTACCCAGTTATGCAGCCACCGCTAACATGCGTGCTGCTAATTAAATCGGTTAATTGACGAGTCTATCCTATGAAATTAATTACAATAATGCAAAGTGCACAGACTAACAAATGTTTAGAATTCATTCTAGACGAAATGTCATGTCCCTAGACGCTTTAATTTGTGTTCTGACAATACTCATGTTTTACCAGTGGTCTCTTATATTTAAACCACAAAAGTAGTGGTCGGCTCATTATATTAAATATTTTATTAAATTTAGTAAACTTTATCAAAACTATATTAATTCTTAAGAAATCTTTCCGTTATATATTAGTTTACCCTTTTTTACGCTAAGTACAGAAATTTTTGTTCTTTTTCAAATATAAGCTCATAACTAAAAAAAAAAAATATTTCAGCACTCAAGAAACCTCCCCATGTGTCAGGAAAATTGGCTACGGAAGTATTCTTGCAGCCTTTGTGGCTGATACCAAAGATTCTGAGAGAATTGCCGATATCTGCACCGTGGGTTTATACTCTTATCAATACTACAAAGTTGTCTCTGTCATTTAATGAGAAATATTCAAACCCAATGTTTATTTTCAGTAATTAATATTCAAATCCTTCAAACTGTTTTTCTTCAGTTAAATAGAATATAATTTTATATCCATTAATTTGTTAGTATTCTTTCAGTTCTAATAGTTGTTCCATATGTTAAAACTTTTGGTTTTTCTTCAGCCAAATGATCTTTACCCTGAAGCCCTTCCAATCAGCAACAGCATGGTGCAGTCTGTTCTCGTTCAACCGATACTTCAAGAAGATGGCCGAGTTGCAGGTACACTAAACGTCTTCATTGTGCGAAATCTTAAATCTGATATACTCCAAAATTTATAATTTGACTGTAATTCACTGGAAACAATTTTCAAGTGGAATTGGAAGCTTTGTGAAAGCTTTGTTTTAAATAATATATTAATTAATTAAACTTTATACCTTTTAAAATCATTTCTAATGAATTATTTTTAATAGTGGTCATTATTTGGTCAATTTAAAATATGTTACTATATAACCATAAAATAACTAAATTCTCAATATTTTTTTTTTAATTTGTCTTTTGTGAGTTTTATGACGTGTGGTAAAAATGGTGATTAAATTAGCAATAATTGATTCGTTGATTCTAATTTTGCAACAATATCAATTTCAGGTGTTGTTGAACTTTATCGAACTGTTGGAAAACGTCCATTTTTAGTCGAAGATGAGGAGGTATGTTGTATTGTTTAACTAGCTTACGTTTGTGAAGAATTGATATTTCGTCAATAATTATTTGTATGCATCGAGTTACATTATTATTCTCGATACCAAATCAAGCAATGGTTTAAATTGAAAATCGTGTCTGAAGATTGTTGGTAAAGGAGGGATTAGTGCAAGCAATACTAAGCAATCAGGTTCCATCCTTAATCTATGCACCAGTAAATAAAATAAGAAATCAAACTTGTACTCAACCGTCTTTTAAATAATTACAATTCTTTCATTTCCTAAGTGTACATTATTTACTTTAACTAATTTATCGATTTATCGCTGAACATTTAGTGACATGTTCTCACGACAAAGTCTCAATGTTATGTCACTACCAGACTAACTTTTGTAGTACATTTGCAAAATGAACATTATTATTACCAAGTGATAACAATCACAGTAAATCCATCTGTTTTACCCAGATAATGACTTCGTATCTTGTCTGGGGAGGGGTGGCTGTCGTGTGCTCAGAGGTAAATTAAATAGCCACTTTCAGCTAGCTGTTTATCAAATACGCATGGTTGATTAATTACCGATAATTACATAATTGCTGGCTTTAACTATCGCTTATATTTTAACCTGTATCCAAGGCATTTCTTTAATTTTATATTGATTACATGTTTGGAGTGGGAGTAACAGGATTCATTAAAAATAATTGTAGAACTGTGGATATCGTTTCAGTTGTAGTTATCAATTTGTTTCAAATTAGAAAAATTAAAATATCAATTCCGATGAAGATAAAAGTATTTAATGGATTATATTATAGTTCTCCCAATTTTCTTTCCTTTTCTATTTGAAAGAATGTGAATATTTCCATCCGCTAGGTAAATATTGTTTCTTTTTTCTTTGCGGACATTTGAGAAAACGTTCCTAAGCTCTCTCTGTTTTTGAAAGTGAAAACTTTCATTTTTGAAGATAAAATAAAAAATCGTTTTTATATTCACAACAAAATATACCCGGTGATTATTTATTTCCCTGTATAAAATTAAATCAACAAGCTTACTAATTTGTGATTGAACTCTTGAACTCTTGAACACTAAATCATTTAAAATTTCATAACTGACTTGATTACAAACCGGGGTAATGTAGAATATATAATATAATGATTTTGAATAAAAAAATGAATAATTTAACTGGCTTGCTTTATTATACCTAACAGCTACAGCATTTTTAAACGTACTATATTTCTAACATACTACACACTTAATAGATCGTGATAAACTACTGTGGTTGGGGCTGTGCTGCTCTCTATTATGCCGAGGTAAGATGGTTCCTTGTGTCGCACCAAATAATCCGTTCTCTCTCTTCTTGTTCTCTTATTTGTGTACCGCTTTTGTTATGGGCGGCCTGGGTGCACCGACAATTGAAACAGTCAATGTGGACCTAGTTATACCTTTGTATTCTCTTGAGATAGTTTGACACACCTTTTATAAGAGTATATGTTGTGTTATGTATGGCACTGTAATGTTATTCATGTATTTGTATAGGTATAAAGACATTCATAAAACTTGAACCAAAACTAAAAACTGTTTTTAAAATTTTATATACTAAATAATAAATTGTATAAAAAATATTCATGCTATATAGGATAATATTCTGTCTGTAAAATCGATTTTAGAGCGTTGTTATTGAATATATGAAATCAACATAATTGTTAAATATTGCGTTTTAAAGCTTTACGAGTACTATTGTTTTAATTTTTTACAAGAATAATTTTAATTTAGTTAAGTGGGATTTGTTAAATATAATAAATGATATTTCTTAATTCAGATTTGGTAAATTTGTATTTTTTAAATTCTTCAATAGATTAATAAAAACAGATTTGAATTTTCATTATTTTTTTTAATAAATGGTTAAAATCGCGTTACCTATATTTCATTTTCTTGTTTTGAGGATAGTTTTCCTATTCGCTCTAATAATTTATTAATTAATTACCGATATAAATAAATTTAAAACGGAAAATGTGTTATTTTTAGAAATTTAAACTATTTAATGAAGGTCAGAGTTACCCCCTTAATTATCCACCTAGTCTGTTCTTCTTCAAAGTCATCGTCAACCAATTAAATGTGTCCAATTATATTATATTGTTTGCTTGTTGTGTACTTTTTGTATCGATCTTTTATACCGATCTGATGCTTTCATTGAGTTAAAACTTTTTTCATATCATTTGTGCAGTTCGCAAAATCTTATTTTTTACTGCCATTATTTCTAACTTTGAAGTTTTTATGATTTGATTCATAAAGTTGTGATTTTCTCAAAAATGTTTGTTTTATTATCAAATGTTTTCTACTTGTCTTTAATATGTCTTTTAAAATGTAACGGATTCAATCCATCTCAAGATTTGAATACTTTGATTTAAATATTTTTTTTGATATTATGTTATATTTTTAATTATATGATAAATATTCAATAGAGATATAATACTATTAATAATTTTTCGTTATATTTCATAAATTTATCAACTATAAATTAACATTCTGAAGTCCAATTTTGTACAATATTTTCTAATTTGTTTAATTTATTTATTTTACAATTAAGGGAGCGTCCATAAAGTACCTACGCGAAACCAAAAATAATATATACCTCACCACCCCATTTTTAATGGCCTCCACCAAAACTGATACATTATTCACTAATTTTTATAACTAATATAATCGTAAAGTTTAACAAATTATAAGACAAAAGACAAAACCTCATCACTTCTGATAATATTAAATTTGTTGTTTATAATCTTTTTTGTGAATAATTAGAATTGCAAAAACAAAATTATTATTAATCCTACAATTTTATAAAATGAGCGTGTTCATTTGAGCAAACCTCTTCTGGCTGTGCGTACTCATTTTAGCAAACCTCTTCTGGGTGTGCGTATATATTCCCTCACATATATTCTTCTACATTCTATAAAAAGTAAAATAATTTGACGTACGATTTTAGATGTATCACAAGAACATTAGACAACAACGCCTGAACCAGTTTATTCTCGAAGTCACGCAGTAAGTTTTTCATATTCTACGCATTCCTTTTTTTATACTTGTTGAATTACTTACATAAATCGTATACTTTAAAAACGGTTGGTATTATATTCATGAGTTTAACCAACTTTAGAAGAAGTGTTATACCCATTCCATATTGTTAAATAATTATTAATGAGCTTCTAATTTAAGAATATTATATATAGATATAATTTTCTTCAATATTTTGATGAACACTATTTTTAGATTTTAATTAGTTTAGTCGTTTGTTATAATATACACGCATTATTTTTTAACACAAAAACATTTGTAAATATAATGAAAAGGATTATTATCATCATTAAATTTTATTTTTAACACCAATCCTTTCAAATATATATTGTCATAATTTTTGATTACCATCTCCAAATTACCTCTACACATCAAACGATTTTTTTGTCAACTTGCTTTCTTCTCACTACAAATAATCCGATGTGTTACATCCATTTCACCGTATTTATTTGTTTATGAAATCGCATTATGTTTTTTTATTTGATAATGTAGATTTATTAAACAAAAACATTATATCAGCTACAATTTTCAATTTTCAATTTTCGAAATCCGAAATTTTTATTTTTTAAATTGATCTAAATATTGTATTAATATAAGATTTTCCTTTTAAAATTGAATTTAATATGAAAATTTATAATAAAAATTATTTTTCTCTGCTAATTGTGATTTTAAATAGTTATTTATTTGTAGAACACTACTTTAATTTGATAATATATAATTTACAATAACTAAAATAATATTATTTTTATTTTATGATAAGTTTGGATGAAATGAACCGTTTCAATGAATAAATATTTTCATTTTAAAGAATATTAACGATTCCTATTATCCAACATTTTCCATATTAAACTTTTTTTTCTTCAGATCCATTTTCGGAAACTTTAAAAGTATGGAGTATGTTATTAAAGATATCATGGTGAGTTAGTCATCAAATTTTCTTTTTAATTATTACAAGTTATTTATCAAGAATTATTTCTCATATTCCCCGCCCGCCACAAACTCCTTGTATTTAAATTGCTTAAGTCGTATGCACAGATACTTTTCAAACGCATAAATAATTCTCAAGCCGTTCCAGATGCACGTATGTTTAGCTTCACATTAAAACCTCGAGTGTTATAACTTCCGATATTTTATATAGGGTGTCTCTATCGAAAAAATTGTTGTTGAAGCTCGCCTCATATTAAAGCAATTTTGTTTCAAAATATTTGGCAATTAATTATTTTTTTATAATTATTATGTGACGTCGATATTTCTATCAACGAAAATGTGAGCACTATATTACCAAATATGTTCTCATTTGTTTGCTCGAAGTGTCAAATTCTTTATTCTACTCCATTAGGACGAGTATTTGTTGCCATAAGTTTTGATAAAACTATTTATTAACTTGTCGTATTTCATTATTCAAGTAATATTTATTACTTGCTGTGTTTTTGGTGAAATCGATATATTACTCTTTATCAAAATATACTAGTTGTATTTTTTCATTTCGGTTTTAGCCATTTCTAAATATTTACTTTTTATATTATAATATTTATATGTAACCATGTCAATAATATAGGAATAATATTCTACTTTACATTTATAAATTTAAAAATAATTAATTGTATATATTATTGATAAGTCTGTGAGAGTATTCTTATTAAAAATGTAATTTCACTATTATATTGTGATATACTGAATAGTGAATATAAAATAAGGACAATTTGTTTTGTAAATAATGTTGAAATAAACTCTAATATTATGTAAAATAATGTAAAATTAAAAACTATTTGAAAATCCACGTTTTCATTTAAGGATTTATTTTAAACTATTTGCACTGCTAACTCTGATCATCTCTCAAGTATTTCACGCTGATATGAGTCTCCTCTTTATTTTAGAAATACGCGAAGGATCTGGTCAAAGCGGACAGAGCGTCTCTCTTTATGGTGGACAAGGACACCGCTGAGATATACTCGAGTGTCTTCGATACCGGCAGCTTCGACAAATCGGAGTTCGTTACCAAGGAGACCGTAATTAGGTCAGTATTTGTGTCTCTGCAAAAATTGTGTATAAGTATGAAATGTTGCTTGTTGCGTGCGCACGTCATATATTTTTTATTAATAAAACAAATAAGTTTAAAGACGGTCCTGTATTATCTTTGATTCTAAAAGCATTAATAAATAACTATTATTTATAATTGAAGTCTCAAGACGATTCTACTAAAGAAATAGATGAAGTAATCTACTGTTTAGTTTCTTAGTTACATTGCTTCCTTCTTCAAATATATTTGTAACCACAAGAATAAAAGAAAGGTTCATCATGTATCAAAAATCTAGTGAATCTAACACCATTTACTTAGTTATATTGTGGAGTTTCTAAAACACATTAACACACTCTTTATCGTAACACGGGGTGGTTTTAATTATCCGGAAGAAATGTTTTCCTTATAAATTATTGATAAGGAAATTAATATTTTCATAACCACACGCAAACAACAAATGTGTTGTTTTTCTCAAATTATTTTAAAAAATTTAAATTGTACCTATGTCAAAACAATTCTGATATTTTACGAAATTCCAAAATACCCATTTAAGAAATTATTGCAAATTAACTTAAATGAAAAAACTAGTTTATTAGAAAAAATATTTTATGTAATTGTTCAATTTCTTCACAATTATATTTAATTATTATTAACTGTAACATTTTCAACATTAAATTAATTTTTTTGTTAACAATCTATAAGATATATTGTCAGGACTTTAGCGTTTTTTGTGTATTCCATTGAGATAGACTCTCTCATGGCTTCCATTGTAAGAGTAATTAAACGACTTCTTTAAATTTATGACAATTAATAAATTATAGGATCGTTTCCTTAAATAGTCTTTCCTCTGTATAGCTGCTCTGTATATTCAATAATTATGTTTCGTGTTTTCTACATTGCTATTAATAATTTTAACTAAATTAAATACTGTTATTGAAAGAAATCGCGTGGTTAATATAATTTATACCAACAACTAAGAATTAGTACCGGAGCCGTAAGAAAACATCACAAAACTGTTTTGAGACACAACTATAAAAATGCTATGTGACACAGCAGCTGTGTCTTATTAATGTTTTTATGTATTTCAATCATTAATTTAATATAAAAATGTTTAATTTGTTACATTATTTAACTATAATCACAGAACAGTTGCCTGTTCACTTGAATCGTGCATAACTGTCGGTCAAACGGAAGATAGTGGCATTTTATATTTTATATAACTAACAAAATGCAAACAGGCCTACTTACTTTAATGAGTTACTATGTGTATGACATTCACGATATTCAGCTAATTGTGTTGAAGAAGGCATATTACAATCAGACCTCCTGAACGAAATATATTAATCGCACTCAAACATAACATAGTTTTATGATTCATAAAAATGTATTGTTATATTGGATATGACAATTTCACACAATTTTTGTTATGATTTTTAACAATTGTAGACTTTTATAGATTTCAAATATTATATAATTCTGTGTAATATTTTTTCACGTGAGTATTGACTTCTACGTGTATAAACAGGAAGTTTAAAACATTCTAATCATTTAAACAATAAACTCAATTATCAAATTAATAGATTAAATCCTAGTCAAGTTTTGGGAGATCTGGGCAGTATTTTATTTGAGTGTAGACAATCATATAAATTAAATTTAATGCTATTAAAATAAACTGTTCATTAAAATTATAATCCAGTGTGCTGGTATTACTATTATTTTATAAAATTGTGAACTATTTCGCTAGTTTCTGAAACGAAAAAATGTCAAAATCAACAATTAGTAATTTAACTTCATAACTTATCAGAATTTGATTCATTTGGTAGAAATTATTCTAATAATATATGTTTTAAGACAGTTTAAATTAAAAGCTTTCTGTATAAAAGGACACTGTTATAAAGTAAAATAATAAATTACGCAAAAAGAATACAAGACTCATTTATCGGGCCCTTCGTAATTAGGGACTATTGAAATAAGACAATAATATCTGAGTTCAGCTGGTTGTATATCAATGGTTGTAACAATAAAATTAGAGGTTAGTTTAGAATCGCTACAATAAGCGTAGGATGTTGTTCAGGATATTCAAGATGTTCAGGATATTCAAGTAACAAAAATAAATAATTAGTCGTTGAAGTTATCTATTGTCTTCTGACAGAAAAGTTTTATTAGTTATACGATATTTTAGATACCAATTTATCAAATAATAAAAGAAAGCATCGTTGAAACTATTTTGGTCTATAAGAGGATAACGGCTTATCTATTTCCAACCAGAATTCGAAAAGTATGACGTCACAGTTTTGTTGAGAACAAATTCGTCTATTTGTTTATTGAATCGTCCAGTTATCACAACTTTGTCTTTTGTAATGGAGTCCATCATGCATTAAATGAGACAAACAAAGACCAAGTTAAACGTTGAAATCGGAATCAGAATTTTGTTATGTAACCTCTGGTTCTAGTTTACTCCTAGTAATTCTAGATGAGTCAGATTTGAGCATATTTGCTTTATTAAAATGGATTTATTAAATTTCCATATTAAGGTTGTAATAAAATTTTTACTGTGAGGAAATATTTTTCCAATATTTTACCCCTTAAATTTGAATTATTGATTTCGACATACCATTCATTATACGTTTCTAATAATAATTCTGATAACCAAATTTTTTTACAAATTTTTTAACATTATCTATAATGATACACATTCTGATCTATTGATTTTTGTTCCTTCAGGTTCCCAATTGATCGAGGAATCTCTGGTCATGTCGCCATCACAGGGGAAACACTCAATATAGTCAACGCCTATGCCGACTCAAGATTTAATCGGTACAGTACCGCACAAATCACTTCTTCTATATCCGATTTAATACTTACATAAATTACTCGCATACCAATCAGCAGACAGATGATTTCTAAACCTTCCTCTTAAATATTTCTCACTTCAGGGAAATCGATCAGCAAACGGGATATCTAACGAAAACCATTCTCTGTATGCCAGTGAAGTTGCAGGAAGAGTAAGTTGACTGAAATTGATCTCTTGAATTCGTCCTCAATCCATACTCACACTTTTCAAGATTTCTAAAACCTTTATTTGAACAATCTAGTCTGTAATATTATATTGCATGCCATCTTCTCTGGAGATGATCTACACCCTATAAGAAGACAAAGGGCTTGGTCTTGATTTATCTGTGCAATTTCCTGTGTTTTATCCCTGAATATTAACTATTGTATAACCAACTCTTAACCGTATTCCTCAGCTAATGATAATGGAGGTTGTGACGCTTCCTGTGCTTCGTGTCTTCATCTTTCTCTCTATTTCCAGAGTGATCGGCGTCGTTCAAATGTTGAACAAGATTGGCGGCAATTTCAGTCGTGACGATGAATCTCATTTCAAGACCTTCGCCAGTTATTGTGGACTTGCCCTTCATATTGCAAAGGTGGGGATGCGGTGTCCTTTAATTTTGTACACTGTGCTCATTTGTGACTTTAAAATGATAAACGAGTTTGTTTATAACTATTTGAGCGAGTCTTTCTTTTTGTAGATAGGTTTCTTTGAAGATAATTTAAGTCCATTTAAGACTGTAAAATTGTTATTCTCTTCTTGAGCAAAGCTAATTTTCCTATCTATTTTACTTCATAGAATTTAAATTTCTATTTTATTTCAAAATATTATTTTTTGATAATATTTTTTAATTCAAAAATAAAATTTATACTTCTTATCAAAGGTTAGATTTTCTTTAATCTCCGGATATTAAAATTCATTTGTTGTCTATATATTTAGTTTATGAAAGGCTTAATATTATTATGTTGAGTATTTTATGAAATTAATTAAGAAATGGTTTTCATATAAAATATAAAAATTCTTAAGGTCAAAATTTCCTATATTTATTGATAACTAACAATAATGTGTGAACTTATTTTTATTTATTTATTTATATGATCAATGTTTATAGAAGATATTATTGACTTTGTAGTTTTGAGGTGTTGTTACAAAGGTAAAATCTTTATTATGCTAAAAATTATTGTTTTTTATCTTTGTTTGAATATTCACACTGTTAAATTTTGACTGTTATGAATAATTTGATTGTTATGAATAATAATTTAAATAAATTTTTCAACAGCCAATTAAATAAATTCAAGTTAATTATTGATTAATTTGTTTCAACATTGAATTTATAACTATTCGATTAGAATATAGGATGATTTTGACTCTTTTGTCCGGCTCTAATGCAACTGAAAAGAATTTTCACTTATCCTATGATTAAAGTTCGTTTTATTAACCCAGTTTTCGTCTTAAACTTTTTATCAAAATATAAACAGGAAGCCCTACACAGAAAGCCCGCTAGAGCCACGACATTTTTATTGGACACAGACGCTGTGTCACCCGTGTGAAAGCATCTATATCAGAATATGATTCTACTTAAAAGCGATTTTATGTTTTTGAATAATAATTGTAATAACATTTGTCGTTATTTATTTGTTTTTATTTATTTTGATTTGAAAATATTTTTTTTAAATGCTACATTTGATTTCTGTTAAATTCAGATGTACGAGAAAATTAGGCGGTCTGAACAGAAGCACAAAGTGGCCTTGGAAGTTCTCTCCTACCATAGTCAATATTCACAAGATGAATTCAACCGACTACGAGCTGCAGAAATGCCAGTCAATATTCCAGGAATTACTGAGTATGTTGACACAGAGAAAATTCTCAAATGACATATCTTCAAATTGAATCATTTTATTTTTCAGCTTCTATTTCTCCCCTTGGGGTATCGATGAATTCAACAAACCTCTGACCGTGATTTACATGTTTTGTGATCTATTTGGCATGCAAATGTGAGCTACTTTACTTTATTTTTTATTTGCATTTTATTTGTTTAAATTAAAAGTTGAAATTATATAAAAATAATCGATTATTTAAAAATAATTTAATAAAACACCCTCCTGCACAAGCCAACATAAATACCGTCCATTTCAAGATTAGAAATCACAAGTAGTTTGGGATAGTGACTGGGAGAGGGAGTGTTAACTCATGGCCTAGAAATCACTATCCTATACTACTAACATATCTATAAAAGTGAATTTGAAATACTTAAGTTTAAAAATTTTATTGGTTTTCCTACTACTATTGAAGAAAGTCTTATAATCTCGAAGCGTCGATTATTTTGATTTGTTTATAGTTGTACCGATCTACAATTTCATGCAGAGAGGAATGTTTTCATTTTTGATATCAAGATTGCATTTTTATTGTGTAGTCGAAAAAATTGTTTAAAAGTGGTTTCCTTAAAAATATACTGAAAACATGAAATAGCTTTAAAAAATTGAAGCGTCGCTTTTCTGTCTTGATATCCACAATATTATTCTCATAAAATCTAATTAATACCACTCATGTTTTATAATATGAAGCAAAAGATATGCCATCCGTGCGTAGTGTATTGATTCGTTAAATAATACCACGTAGCCTCTTTATTTTCCACTTCCATACAGCCCCGAAGAAGAATCAAATAAACTATCTACTGGGTCTACTGGGTATATAATAATGTTTTTTCCGCTAGATTTTATTTTTCTCTAGAGCCACTGTAGGTAGTCACCTTACCTAGTTTATTCATAAAAAATTATGCAAATATTTTTTAATTTTTCGCTTTTCTGAAATTGGAAGGTTTCTGTGTGCGTGTGTGTTATGATTTTGTGTTTTTAGCATATTTCACCTAAAAATGTTTGAATGTTATCAATGTTTTTAACGTAAAAAATGAACGACAGCAGATTTTCACTTTAAAAAAATTTGAACCTGTTTTAAAAGGTTGTTTAACGTTTCACACCTAAATACTTTTTTTAGAATTTTTTTATTTGTAATTAAATTTACATCTTTTCAAATAGATTTTTGCTAATTTTCATCATTTTCTTTTTAATTATCAAAAGATTGGCTAACTAAACTTAAGCCAAACCATGACATAATGTTTTGTTTTAGTTTCGACCGTGAAACCTTGACCAAGTTCACTCTGACAGTGAGGAAGAACTATCGCAAGGTTCCCTATCACAACTGGGCTCACGCATTCTCGGTGGCTCACGCTATGTACACGATACTCAAGACTACGGCACACAACTTCACGGTTGAGGAAGTAAGTGTTATTGTTACTAGACTATTGTAATACCTAGAAAACTCTGCTCTATACGATATTATTAACCGTCTGAATGATATTGAATTGTTTAGAAATATTACTATAATTAAATATCAAATTACAAAATAATGAATGCGTTAATATTGAATACATTTTCTAGATGTCATTATATCATTTTATCTAAAATTGCAATTCTTTTTATTGATAAAGTTCTTTTAAAATGTAACAATTAGTTATTATAGTTAAAAATATTTTTAGACAAGAAATGATTTATCGTACAGTTAATTAATATCCAGACATATTTCAGTTATATATTAAAATTCTGAAGCATAATATAACTTTTTTTTAAATAATTTATCAATTCTAACAATATTATAAAGAAATAAACCATACATGTCTTTTTTGACTTTTTGCAATTTACACTTATTTTTAAGTGTGGCTGACTTATTTTTCGTTAATCGTTAAACTCATGATTTTCTATAACATGTTTAGTACTTTTCAAGAGGTATTTTAAGTCCCAGAATATTCAAAATATGCTAATCGAGCAGCAATCGACCTATGTTTCCAGTCTGTCTCACTGTATGTGGCCAGTTTGTGCCACGATTTGGACCATCGTGGAAAAACAAACCAGTTCATGGTGAAGAGCGCAGCACCATTGGCGGCTATTTACAGCACCTCCACCATGGAACATCACCACTTCAAAATGACAGTCACCATCCTACAGGTAGCCACACCTCCATCTGATTGGTTCAGACTTTGACGGAAAAATCGATAACACATAGTCTACCGCTTAGCCAATCGCTGCTTCGCATGTAGTTGCACTCTGCCAATATAAGTAGACTGTACTACATGCTGTTCGCTTATCCACTTGAAGAAACGGGGTTCCAATCTAATTTTCGAAATTTACACATGATCGTTCTTCATATTTTCTCGTTTACAGGTTTCCTGGTTACAGGTCGATTCAAATATATTTTCCACATTTTTATCACTCTTTGATTCTTTTAAAATCGATAATTTTCCGTTAATTTTTTCTTATTACATAAATTTTATTTCTATATTACTTCTTTTGAACAATTGTCCCAATTGACCCTATTTTTTAACCCAACGAACTTGTATTTTCTATTTCCTCTTGACCTGTGTGGGTATGCATCTATTTTCTATGTTGATCTTCCCACATCAAATTCTTCTCAGTATTCTTCTTCAATAGCACTATACCTATTCCTTCTCTGTAACAATCTAGCTCTCTCTTGCTTGCAGCAAATAGCCCTTTTCGTTGGCTGTATCTGTCACGATATTGACCATCGTGGCAAGACAAACTCTTTCATCCACAAGAGTGACTCTCCACTTGCCTGCTTGTACAGCACCTCGGTAATGGAGCATCACCACTTTAATATTACTGTCATGGTGCTTCAAGTAAGACCCTCCCGGCCCGGCCCGGGCCCTCATTCGTTTGATTATAACACAGTGTAGAACATGAACACTTAATTTTTCCTCACCTACAGCTTTCCTTATTTAATCAGTTTTCTGGTTGTGTCTGTTTGATAGTTGAGTGAATACATTTATTAGACGTTAAATCTGCAAAAGTTTTATCTTGATTTTCAACTGTTGATCTAATTGTTAATCTTTTACAAAGATGAACTGCTAGATATAAATTTTATCTGTGTCAGCTAGAACACATTAAAAATATGCATATGTATAAAAATTTGTAATAAAAAGATTTAAAAATTTTTGAAAAAATTCTTTTGGAAACTTGATTTTAATAAAAACTATGACAAAACTCAAAATATCAAAATTTTACGCAAAAAAATGAATTTATTATAAATTATTTTTTAGTTTAAATTTTTTTTGCGCGACTTATTCTGATTTTAGGGGTATTATTTCTAAACATATATAGAAAATCTTATATAGAATAATATTGTAGAATATATCTAGACGTTTTCCAAAGAATCGTGCATAGAAATCAGTGAGTTTTTTGTATTTGGTGATTAGTTAATTATTATTTCCCAGTGACAGACTTCTTATTGTAGACCTTTAGTTACCTCATATATAATGAAGCAGTTTCTGTTTTTCAAGCAATATCTCCTTTTCAACAAGATTACCATCTCTACTGAGTGTATATTACTTTGTGTGTTCTCTTTCATTTTTATTCGCCATGTTATTTGGCATTAATAACTTTTTACATGTGTTGCATGTTTATTTGACTTACACAACCAAATAATCCAAATCTGTTGTCTTCTTTGAAATAATTCTGTATCTTCGAATTACGCTGTGTTCTTTCCTGCTCAGTGTTTTTGTTTCTGTCTTTTCTAAATCAGGAAGTATTTTATTTCACAAACGTAGTTTTGATTCGGTTTTTAATATAAATGCAACAATATAACTAGACATTTTTCACGTTTGAACCCCGTTTCTTTGCTGTGTGTTTTTATTTTAATTTACACAACTCTACTAACGCTTGCATTCGAGCCTAATTGGTATACTTTGTTTTGAAAATATTGTATTTAAGAATCACTTCCATACATGAACGCAAATAATAAACCCAATTTGTCGACGTTTAATTAATAAAACATAAAATATTTATAGTTGATTTCATGTTTTATTAAGTAACTCAAAATACAGTTTTTATCGGTGTAAAGTTACATTTTTAAGAAAACATTTTCAATCAACAAGTGGGATGTGTGACTTAATTATAAACAAACTACGCATATATACCCAAAAAATATAACCTACATAAAGCTTGCATGACAAAGTTAGGAGGTGTGACTTCTTCCCTGGAGGGACTTATACGCTGGTTTTACGCTGATAATCATGTTATTTATCTTTTACTAAGAAATAAGATAATAATTTATGTTTGAAGAACTTTTAAAAAGTGTTTGAATTTTTTTTTCATTATTAGATTTTTAATAATTTGAAATCAATAATATACTTTAAGGATGGAATAAAATAAGAATTAAAAATAATTTAATTCGAGACATGAGCATTTTTTTCTTTTAAAAAAAACTAGGTGGTAAATAGTGATTTTCTTCTAGTGCTGGTTTTTAAAATAATGGAAGTTGGTCAAAACATACAAACTTGAAAAATAAGTTACGATGCGTTAATAAATTATTGATTTTATAAATGATAAATCACATATTGTATTTTCTCTATTATAGCGCAGTGGTCACAACATCTTCAAACATCTTTCATCAGATCGATACAAACAGGTAGTCGGATTATCTTTGATTAATAACTATTAACGATCTTGAGAATTATAGAACAGAATCTATAATTTTTAATTATTCTATTCTGAATTGCTATAAAAACAATATGGTCGAGTATAATGCCTATCCAAAATTGTTCGGCTGACATCTGACATAATATTAAATATATTTGTGTGAAAAAATTTTTTCCCTCTTCATCACCATATTGAGCAAATTGGATGAGGATTAACACATGATATAATCAAATTATCGAAATCTCCTCATTCTATCATGTCATGACAAAGAGAAGTCTGCTAATGTTATACCTATGTGTAAATTAATAAATAAAAACGAGATTTTTAAGTATATATTTATCAATTTAAATTAATTTTATTATCAATGATTGAGATAGAACCTTCGCCCTATATCACATGTATTTGTTTATTGTAATGTGGAAATATATTATATGTTTTCAAAAGGTTCTTGGCAACATAAAACACTGCATCCTAGCAACAGATTTGGCAAAATTCTTTGACTACAAGGCTAAATTGGAGGGTTCCCTGAAGCAGACCCCATTCAACTGGGATGCCGAAGATATGAGGTACATAACTTAAAAGAGATTTATTACTGATTCTTCTGTTGGTCATTCTTACCGTTATCTAATTCAGAAACAATTGTATTTATATTGATTAAATTAATATAATATAATGTCTGATCTAAATGAGAATCAAAGGGCAAAAACTATTTTCAAATCTATACATTCGTATTTATACTATCTCGAATTCGATAGGATAAGAGCTATCTATTATAACCATATATATTTAATAATTATGTTATACATTTAATAATTAGGATTAGGTTTAGTATATTGTTAGTAATTGTTAATAAGATATAAATTATGAAATAGGGACCTACTGTTTTTAATAATAACTGTTTTGAATTTTCAAACAGTTCAGTCCAAATGTTCTCTTCTCAGTTACGATATTTTCAATAAATTATTGGAAACTTTATTTGCAATTTTTGCATACACAATTGTTAAATACAAAGACGATTTTGAATTAATTGCCCAGGACTATAACTATAGAGAAACAGTTCGTAATTCAGGCTGACAACTGTTTATTATGAATATATATTGGAATTTATTGTCTAATTCTGAATACCTCCAGTATAAATAATTGTTTGATTTATTGTGTTGTAAGTCCATTTAAAGAGCTGCTTAACTATAGCCTCTTTCTATGAAGTTATTTATATAATCGGAATTACTATTCTGAATCAGTTTCTTCTGAAAGATTTTTAGCGTTGATCGCGAACAGGTGTTATAATTACTGTCTGAGAAGTGCCACAATTATGATCTGTTAATAGAAGTGGATCGTTGGACTAATTAAACCGTCGACCTTGTAAAATCCCGTCGGTATTTGTCTGAAGGTCTGTATCGATGGTCGATTGACAGAGGTTCTTGCGCTCCACGTATTATCAAAGAACTCAGAAGAGTTTTATCTTTACAGCTTCCAATCCAGTTGTGTATTATGCTCTAATTTATAAATCGTTCTCCAGTGTGCAGAAGTCTACTATAAAATATATTAAATCTTTATATTAATACTCGGTTGCTATAGCGTAGCATAAATGGCAACCGGAACCAGAACCTATAGTAGACACACCAGAGTTCCCTATAACGGTGGATATATATATATAAGGAGATTGAGAGGAAATAGAGAGAATTCAATAGAAATTGTAGTTGAATCTTGAGATAATAATAACAATAAGAAGAGTAAGTAAATGCAAATATAAACATAATAGAATGAATATGTAGACGGTTGCTAGACATTATATGTCAGTAATTATGAGTTGCTTGTGGACTTTCTTTCTATAGGTATCAGATGGGCTTTGAGATTTGACATTAGTATACCTGATATACTTTTTAATGCGATATTAATTGGACTTTCTAAGGTCTTCCTAGTTACAAGGAGTTACAAGAAGGTCTACTCTTCTAGGGAGAAGATCCACTTCTATAGTTACACCGTTAGTATTGTTATTTCCGGATTTTTATAAATGTCAGATTTTTAATTGAGTAGGCATATATTCACCTTCTTCCGTGGTGTAGAAATCCTGTTAATCGATATAGAGTTGTATATTTCTGTTTTTCTCATAAGTTTGATTTATTTAAGCTAAATTATGTAGTTTATTTGGTCAGATTTTTACGATTTTGATCCCAGTGGAACACAGTTTATAATAAAAATTGTTCATATTTAAAAAATATTCAAACTTAATTTACTTTCATAGCTGTAATAATGTAGCTTATTTTACTCTGGATTTTTTAAACATATTTTACAAAAAATATGTAATTATTATTTTTAAATTCTTCAAGTTTATGCTTCTTACATCAACGAACTTCATCACTTTCAGACTGACTCTTATGGCCGTCTCCATGACAACGTGTGATCTCTGCTCCATGTACAAACCTTGGAAGATCCAGTTAGGACTGGTTTTGGTTATAATGGAGGAATTTTGGCTACAGGTTTGTTCATTGTCGTCTAAATTTAACTAGTTGTAAAAATTTTGTTTAGAATTAAAAATTTGGGATAATAATATTCTTACTTGTGACGTGATAGAACAATAATATGGAGATCACAAATAACGGGCCATATCGGCTGACTCAAATTTACTTCGGATTCAAGTCATGTCCCTAAATTTACAATTAACATAATCAGAAATAAGTTTTTGTGTGTTGTTTTTATGTATATTATTCTTAACATTTTAATGATTTAATATAAATTCTTCTCAATTTAATTATAACTAAAGTGAGTAAGAATTACTGAATTAATAAATTATTTAGGAAATTATTCATTGAAACGTTACATCTATTTCACAAACAAAATCACAAGCTATAAGTTTTACACGACTTCTAAAATTGTTTCCTGCAACAAGTTTTCTTATATAAAATCATTATAAATAATTATTGTTTGATTAAAAATCTATTACCGCCTTACCAGCTTTATATACGTATGAATTTACTTTCGCCTTTATATTTCTTATTATTCTTTATAGATCGAAGTAAATAAAAGAAATCTTTGTACAGATTAATTACATTGAGATAAGATTAGTGTATGATTAAACAATGCGCTTCTATTCTCAGTATATTACAGAACAGTTTTAGTTTGTTGTCGGGCATCAGTTTATTGTTTAATCTAAAACATTTTTTTCCTAGATTCAATAAAGTAGATTATTCATTATAGATTATTCAATGAAAGAAGAAAAACTCTGTATGACATTGCATCGCTTTACAATCTTGGACAGTACACAGCTGCTAGGGTGCACAATTTTTTATGTTATATCATAACCATGTAATTTTAGATACAGAAAGTGTTTTTATTTATACTTATAATTGTATTTTTATCATATAGTGGTCCAAATTGTTCTATTTTTATATATTCCGAACATTTTGATGGACAAGAAATTGTAGAATATTTATAAAAATTATAATTTATTATTTAGATTTTAAGAATTTTTATCGTGTAAATTTATTACATAACTATCTAAAAATGATTCACATTGGCTTAATCGATATTTTTAATTAGACACATATTTCAAATGTTTTTATAATCTTGTTTTGATGGAATTAATTTTTCGCTTTGAATGGTATTAAATGTTGATAGAATATGACTTGTCATGTGTGTTGCTTTATATAGGGTGACGAAGAAAAGCTCCAGGGACAATCTCCGATTCGCATGATGGACCGTGCTTTTACACACGAGCTGCCAGAATCACAGGTGATTTTAAAATTAATTATTCTTGTCTGCCTTACATTAGATATTTATGTATTTAAGATTGTTTAAAATAACATAAAAATAACCTTCATCAATTTCAATGTTAGCACATTAAGCTTCTATATTTACGGACCATGGTTGAGCAAATACTTTTTAGCTACAGAAAAACACGAATTTACAACCCTTTTCATCGATTTTGCAGTTGGCGATATTATTAAATCGATACTTTGCTCAACATTTTTTGCATAATAAAACTAACTGTTTGTGATGTCATTTATGATTTTAAATCGAGACCACATACAAGATATACTGAGCTGTCAACATTTTTAGGGAGTATTTATGAATCATCAATAGTTTGAAATCGCGTGTTAGTCTTAGTATTGTCATAATATTCAACAATAATATGTTTTTAAAATTCTTCATAAACGTTTGAACATGTTTCATTAAAATCAGTTTTAATATTCAGAATATATAATACCGACGGCTTTCGTTACGCTGTCAAAAATTGTCTGGAAATATAAGTGAAAAGGGATTCAAATATCATTAAATTTATATAACCTTTTTGATTATTGTTGTAATAGCCTTATGAGAATTCTTCTTTCCATAATTTATTTTAACTTGTTCAAGATAAATCAAGTTACCGTTCCAACGTATTCTTTCTTTTATTTGTATAACACTGATATGATAAAAATATTTATGAAGCTAATAGTATAACTATTTTTACGTTTCATCCAGGTGGGTTTCATCAAGGGCATATGCCTACCCTGCTACTCCCTATTGGTCCGTGTTCTACCAGAAGGGGAGCCAATGGTATCAGGGGCCTCCAGTAATCTTGGCCAATGGGAAACCCTGGCTGCAATGGACAAAGCTAAAAAGGAAGTTAAACTCAACGAGATGGTTGAGTCCATTCAGAATGGATCTACAGTCCTCAACATGACTTAATGTATGCATCACAGTTCTATGTAACACACTTGATTTTATCACGAAAGTATTATCTATTGTCATACCTTCAGGGAAGCTCATAATTTGACACCACCCCCAAATCTGACGAATTCATTTCAAGTTTCAGAGCGAAAGTCATAAGTCACTGTTATTTTATTTTATTATAGTTACCAATATTTTAATAACGTTATTTGCAATTCTTGTTTTAAATGTTCAGTCGGGCTTGAATTATTATAATTACTGTTAAAAGTTATCTTTATTATCAAATTTTCAAAACCACTCCATGAGCTTGTAGTATTAATTGTCTAGATCGCATTTAACATTTTCGTGTGTCTATGCAAAATAAAATATTTTATTACTATCAATTATAATATATTTGTCCAACAACAAGCCTCTCATCTATAGATTCATTGTTTATTTATTTCGTTATAATATATGTTGATAATCGCTGTTTACCGGCCAGGTATTAATTCTACTTCTGTTAACTGTCCACCTTTGTAATGAACTGTACAAATTGAGACCCTCAGAGGAAATCCATGAATGATATATACTTATTTATATACTTATTATCTACATGATATAACTTTTTGATTATTCAAGACATATGATCAAAGCCACTTGTATAATGATGAAACTTATTTGCTACGAAGAAAATATACTTTATTACTATTTTTTATGATGCATCTTTTATTTTCAACTGTACATAATAGATCAACGTACCTATATTATATAACATAAGGCTTCTTACACTTTCTCCTTATTTTACTGGGGTTATATTTACAAGAGATTAATAGGAACGGACTGTATACTTTTTCTGTACAATCATTTATAGTTATTTGAAAGATAGTTTTTAACTGTCATTATTACTTTTTTATAATTCATTTAAGTTTAAATAACAATTAATAATCAGTTTTTATTCGAGTCGTTAATTATAATGAGTATTATATTATAATAAAGTATTTATATATTAAGAAAATGCTTTGATTATTTGATTGGTGTATTTATAACTGAATGATTGATTAAGAGCCATTATATTATAAATTCTGTTCAACTTAGAACAAAAAAATTAGACCCTCTGACACTTTTATTTGTATGAGAAACTATCCACAATTAGTTAACTACTTACTTTGTACGTTAGCAATTAATTATTAGACGAATCAATGATTAGATAATCCACCTGAGTGAGTTTACAATTTTCAATATAAGATGACTATCTCTTCACAACATTAGATTACTCTCTATATATATATATATATATTGACACTTGTTTATAGGGTTCAGAAATTTCTCTAAATATGAAACTGTACAGTCGACAATATGTTGTGTACCGCTTCTGAATGGTAAAAGAGGTAATTAGCAGCTAATAAGTTTTCCAATGTCACATACCTGCTCTTATGGATTCGCTTTGCTGCTTTTGTATCCACTTATTAAATAAATGGATGATGGTTTCTTTAATTGAACCCATTGATAGCAATTATAATAGACTTCAAATTACGATAACAGTTATACGTCTATATGATTTTATTACTATTATATATTATACTAGGTAAGTGAAAGTATAAAAATGCGTCTGCATTTTCTTCAGTGAAGGTTTCGAATTTAGTTGAAACTTGCTACATAATTTAGTACCACAACTCAATGATATTTGTTTTGCAAAACATACAATGCTGTGTGTCAATTTGTTTAGCGATTTCTAAATGCGATCTGGTTCATGAAACTATCAGAACACAAAAGGTTAAGTTTCTATTTGCTCAGTTAAATAATCCATTTATATACTTTCACCTTTCGAAATTGTGGCGAAGTGGAACCATTTTCAAGAGTCGTTTAAAAAGCAAACTCCTCGTAACTACTTTTGTAGCTGTCTTAGTTTACTCGTAACCTTTGGTCAAAATAAATAAACTATCGAATGATCGAAATATAAAACAAATGAAGTTGAGAACTATTTAAAATATTTAAATTAAATGATGTATAGGTGTTAAGGTATTGCTAAATTTTATTCTATCTATTTGTAACATTTAAGGCTTCAATAAACCCTTAATAATACTTAAGTAAATATTTAAATAAGCACACAAATGTTTTTTATGGTAACATGCATTTTACTTAAATAAACAATTAAGACTAATTTTACAATTAAATATTTTATATGACATCATTGCATGATATCGTAATTAACTCTGATATACAAACGGGCAAATCCTTTACAAACGAATTAAATTAAATTGACTTAAAAACAATTCTGCAGAAAAATATGTATTGTTAAAAATATAACATATATATACGACAAGAAAGACTGATAATATGATGAAAATTAAAATAAATTACTTGTGGAAAGAAATATTGACCGACTTTTACTTGACAACTCTATTTGTAAAATTTGTAAAATCTATTTGTAAAATTATGGGCAAAACAAGATTTCACCATTTTGTCTTTTGTCCGTATTTTACGGACAGGAATTTTTATTTTAATAAAGAAGATTGTGTTTTCATCATAGACATTACATGGTTGTCTAAAGACAACCAATATATTTAATGTATAAATAATTAGTAGAAAAACATATGGCTATATAATACTATGGTATAATTAAAGAAACAATATAGAGAGTAAATGAAAAAAATGAAAAGTCTGATGCATCCACTAGCCAACCTGGTCCTTTCCTAAGTCTGCCTTCGCTTTTTATTAAAACACTATAATTACTATTAGCACTACTATTAAGCACTATAATAGTAGTATTAAATTGTTTAATTTTTATTTGAATTATGAGTACTAAATATTAGCATGAGGTTATGTATTTTTTATAGTTGAACTTTCCAATTTATTTATAGACTTGCGAAAACATATGAAAAATAATAAAAAAGCCAAAAATGTTTCATTTGTGACTCGTAAATATTTGCACATTTTTTATTACTATAAAATGGAATATTAAATTCAAATAATTGTTTGTTTATTTGATTCTTTGATAATATTTTTTCCATCCATATAATTTTTCGATCAAACATCATATAATTCTCTATAAATATGTTAGAAAGTTTGCGACATAATGGAATGAATGCGACCAAGCGAATCACGAGATTCTAACTGTGATTCTAGTCTAGCATGATGATGCAATAAACATTCGTCGCGTACAGCTAACAAATTGTTTCTTGAGTTAGCGGATGTGGAACTCAATCAGACGATAATTCTGACACTTACATTAAATTTCTGCGTGACATATTGGTCAAAATTTCCAGTTAATCGCCGAACCCCTTTCGCTAGAAAATTAATGCACTTCTCGTACACATGGCCTTAAAGAACATGAATCCTTTATCGCAGACAATTAACCAACCTATAACACAGTTACAAATCTCTGTACCGCATTTCATATTTCCACGACTATAGAGAATTAGTATCAGATAGTGATCTCTAGGCCAACAAAGGATCCTTTGTTCAAACAAAGCCCCCCACGGCCTTACTCCGGTAAAATGAATGTTAATTTTTTTCCGCATCTTTGCATGTTAAATTTCTGCAAAATTATGTTAAAATTATTAATTCTCGTGACGAATCTTCTTCACGTGACCACTCAAAGGTGTAGATAAGTGTACATCTGAAATTACGTTTAAATGGATTCCTTAATTCTATCCCTTCTCATCTAAGTTGGTGTACATTTCATGCATCATGCGGTTTCATTTAAACTCTAATTGTGGCTGGATTCTTCAACTATCGAGAATCAACTGCTGATAAGGTTGAATGTTTTGCCTGTAGAATAAGACTCTCTCAATGAATGACTAAAGATGTGCTAATAAATCAGCTATTTAATGTAAATATTAAGGGAATTTTGAGATATCACGTGAGTGGGGGTGGTAGAGTAGAGGTATAGTGGAATGAGTTGTATTTGGGGTATTAATAACTATAATTAATCAAGTTTTTAATTGTAAAAACGAATTCTCCATATGCAATATAGTAACATTTGTGGGCTTCATCGCGTTTAATTATACTATACAAAATTGAATTCACGCCAAAAAATTTAATTCCCGTGGAATTTAACACGCTGGCGATAATCCACCCGCCGGTCTTGTAATTTGATACAATTATATAATTTTTACTGTTATCAATAAAATTATGTATCTAAAATACTCATAATTATAACTATTGAAATAATTACCATGTCACGAAAAATATTATGTAAATATTTAGTATGTTGAGTAAAAAGTAATATGTATAATACTATAACTACACCCCAGACCTTTTTTACTGTTATATTTATTTATTTATGTTTGGTTGACTACAATTTGGACTTATAATTTGCATAACTTATTATTGTCCATACTTCATAAATATTTTGTTCTTGTAATAAGTATAATACTGGAAAAAATTAGGCACTTTCTGAAAAATAATTCATTTTCAAGCGGACAAGCGCATATGACATATATCATTCAGAATATAGAAGTGAGTAGTTGTTATGGAAAATAATCAAATTATTGACTTCTCTTTTTCGATTCTTGTGATGCGCTGATTGAAAATTCCAAATTATAAATTACGAGTCTAATGTGTGTATAAGGATACTTGGTATAAAGAAATCTATTATTTTCTTTGTTTATTCGATAGTGGCCGGTTTTATTGATCAGGTAAGTCAGTTGAAATTCAACTTTGGATATTTTATACTATTTGTAACGCTTCAATCATGTTATCAAAATTAATGCGTAAATGCAATTGTTGCTATTCTATTTGAATCTTTTTATTTATTGTAATAGCATAAAATTTAATTTATACCAGTTGAGAAAGTTCAATACTAGAAAAAACATCAAATTGTCTAAATATTACATTTTCTCCCTTCATCCATTCATCCTTTCTCCATTCATCCATCATAAATTTTCAAATTATTCTGACACTATTTCAAACAATTACACACTATGTAACGGTGCTCAACACATGATATAAGCAATAAAGTTAAGTTATATATCTACGTTTTTTAAATAAAGCAATATTTCTAAACTATAACTTTATATGAGTAGATGTAACGCCAATTTAGCTATCATCTAGAATTGAAATATTGAAATTATAATTTTTATTTTTATTAACTCTACAATATGGCGAGTAGCATAGACCATAACATTATTTCACCGTAATAAAATTCGATCATCATTTAATTATAATTTTCAGTAGTCACTAAAAGCGTTATAGGGAGAAATTGTAATCAATAAATAATAATTTGAAATGACATTATAGGTACTTCAGTTATGGGCTGATATTTGAGTTTAACAATCTTATGATATTATATTTCTTTAGACATATTAGCAATATGAGCAATATTTCTATGCACATTATTTTACCATAGATACATTTTTAAGATTTTTATTAAACGATATTTAATAAAAATCTGTAACGCAACAATTGTTTTAATCATATTATGATTTCAAATTTAGTTTGATGTACGTATTGTAATTAATACTTACATTATATTGTCTAATTAACTAGAACTACTTATACATAGTTATGTATATAAAAAAGTACACTTATTTATTTGATTAACAGATCAATAAATCCTGATCTAGAGTATTATTAAAAATTTATATCTAGTTTAATCTGTTCTTTTAATAGCTTTGCATGTCAATTAAGTTACAGATGTATCAAGTTTATATCAAACTTTCACATATTTTCGCATAATTTATCCTACATTCGGTATAATTCATCCGGTAACGCTTTTATAAACATTTTTTCTCTACACTTTATGGTAAATCTGATTGATGAATACGTGTCTTCTATTTTATACAACGTGTTTGTATTCTAGTTGCCCAAAATATGTTTATATAAACATGAACACTTTTATTTTCTTCTATTTGTTCGATTTCAAAAGAAGTGAGAACTGATATTATCATTTTCTGATATTTTTGAAAAAAATATGATATTGTACATTTTTATGCAAGTATGGTGTTAATTTGAAATCTTAATACAGTTTTGTATCATTTTTATACATTATTATTGTAATTTATTATAATATTTGTTTTGAAGTTTTATTTTCAATTTAATTCACGAATTATAATTATTATAGGGGGTATACACCATAAATATAAATTGTTTTATAAGAATTAAAATATCGTGTAACTACTAAAAATAGAAGCTCAATAAATAGATCAAAGTATCATAAAATATAGTCAGAATAACTAATATGAAACATTAAAAAAATTGAATGGTAAATGTGTCAATTAAATTACAAGACTATAGGCCCTGCATCTTAATCCCTGCGATTAATTTTAACTTTGTATTAATTGGACTTGTATTCGATGAGAAATTTAACTCGTGAATGTGCGCGGAAATTTAACAATAAGTGCCAATTAATAATTTTTTAAATAAAAAAATCGAATTTGTTATATGCAATATAGGAATATTCGCTAATAAAATAATTGAAATCCATTACTATATCTTGCTAAAATAAATAAACAATTTTATATTATTAACAAAAACCTCAAATAATTTTAAAAAATACGCCAATTACGAGTAATGTAGAACGTATATACAATATTATTCGAGCTTTAGAAAAAGTATATTTCAAAAACCATGATTATTATATGTTAATCATGTATTACCAAGTTATAATTAACGCATCTGGTAAATAGGGATTTGTTCAAAAAATTTTTAATATTTATTTATCATTTATTGGATGATTTCCAAACGTTTTAAATTGAAAACGTTGCTCATTTTGTTTTCAGTAATCAGAACGGCCGATCACGAAATCCGCGTACAATCTCCTGTACCCTCCATGGCTACGCGGTTATTTCACAACCTAGAATGCAGCTAAAGGCCTTCTGAGAGCATATGCTTCCAAAATTGCAGTTTTAACATTGAACAATAACTTGTTTTCTGTCCCGAAAGGTTGGACGATTTCTAAAATGTATAAAAATTAAAAAATATAGGTTACCCCCCCCCCTGGAGGTACTTTTTAGTTCTAAAATATTGCATTTTAATTTTATGCATAATGAAAATATTAAAAAATCATTTCAAATGCTTGTCCCAGTAAATTTAACGTTTCCCTAAACTTAACTACTTATTGATATCGTTATACTATTAATCTAGATCGGCAACCTTAATTGTATTTTGTCAGAAATAAAAACGGGTAAACAGAGAAATCTTGTTCGGCCTATCATTTTACATAATATATTGCTGTGAAGTAGACCAAACGGGCCAACATATCTTAGCACAAGTAAATTCTTTTAATTCTATACGTCATATGATCTCTCTTTATTGTGGTAAATTTATAAGAATATGTTTTTTAAGTCTTACGTAAAAAGCGTAGTAGTTTGCCAATCAAGTGAAGTTAATTACGATATCAATGATACTACTCAATAAGTACTATATTTCGTTAATATTTTAATTCAGTAAAGCTTAGTTAACGCCAATACACAAAACCACTAAAAAAACGAATGGAAATAATAAATGTTAACCATTTAAATGTAATTAATTAATAAATAATACTTTAGTAAATATTTATAATGTTTTCTAGATGCATCAGGAAGTAAGACTTTGTTTTAAAAAATAATTCATTAAACTAGGGGTGAGAAACCAAAATTTAAATTGCACAAGATTGAAATGCATTTTTTAAGAAATAAATAAGAAACAACTGACTAAGTATATATACTGAAATGGTAAAGTCCAAAGCGAGTTTAATTAATATACAGACTTGGATGGATAAAAAAACATGCGCCGGCAACAGTATAATGCATCCTCAGAGCAAAATGCAAAGAGAAGTCCTCAAATCAAAATTAAAATAAATTACAAATTTCGGTAGTGGCAGATCTTCTTTGTTTGTTTGCTTATGTGTGTAAATAAATGTATATAATTATTTTCTATCATATTAAAGTGAAAATGCGTTTTGTGGTTTAGTGAGCGGTTTCGTTGGAAAGAAAAATTAGGTAGCCGAAACACAGATTTGTTTAGTTTCTGTATTCAATTGTGAAATAGAAGTGGAGGACGGTAGCCTTGGGAAAGTGAGATGGAAACTGTAAATGGTAATGCATGGGACTTGGCATTCAAAATTACATTGGATAAGAAAACTGAAAATAATATATAAGCTTAATAAATATATAGTAATATTACACAATCACAATTTGGCAAATAATTGGTTGATATTATGGGTAAAATTATGATGTAAAGGTAATGATAATGAATTTGAGGCAGTGGTCGTCGGAACCAAATAATGGAAACTAGCAGTCATGGTATGCAGTAAAACAACTATATAGCTACACTAGACATCAAACATTCTCCAAATGTTCCCACATGTCTTTTTCATAACCCTCATGTACATGGTCCAATAGCACCTTCCGACGATTCTCACAGTAGCGTGATTTGTCCTGCACTTTTTGTTTGATATCAGTTAATACATCGGTAGTTATGTCACGCTCTAAATATTCGGATAACTGTTCTGTAGCCATTTCCAGGTCACTCTGATTATTTTCAAAAATGATAAGTTGATTGTTTTTCTTGAGATAATATCCGAATACATAAGTGTACATTAAAACTCGGCGACACATACAAAGTACATCGACTGCTTTTTTAAGGAACTGAACCTCAATCCATGACATGCTCTGACTCTGCATTTCTTCCATCTTCTTCTGAACAGAATCGTATAGTTTATGTTCAAACTTGAGCGACTGAAAGTGGTTAGCATAACGATTGAAATAAAATAAATAGCGCTGTAGAGTGGCTCTTGACTGCTCCTGGGCATCTCTAGCCCTCTGTGCCTCATGTTCGTCATAGCGGTTGCACTGGTACCAAGATGACCCATGTGGTTCCCATTGATCCAAACACACCCAGCAGAATTCATAACGACAGTTTGGCTTCTTGCAGACCATGTGATTGCAACCGCCGTCCTTCTCAATGGTCACGTGACACCGCGGGCACTCTTTCGTGTTGGCTGCGATCCAGTTGGAGGTCTCAGAGTCGTCCTGGATCTTACGCAGCCAGCGAGCGAGATTTCGACACCGGACAGGATCATGCCAGGTCTCCCCACAGGCGAAGCAGAACTCTTCGGAACATTTGCATTTGATCTTACGTGCCTCTACTTGCTGCACACGTACAGCATAGCCACACTCGACACCGGGACACCAGGTAAGCAGGTGATTGCACATGACAAAGCTGTTTGTGATAAGTTTCTGAAAGCGTTTGCGTACTGGAGGATCCAGCAAGAGGGCGAAGACAATCTCGTCGTCTACAAGGATGTTGCACTTGAGTGCAGGACAGAATATCTTTTCCCCCTGGTTCTCGTCCATTATCTTTCCGGTGAGATAACGAACCCAGCAGTTCCGACAGAAGTAGTGACCGCAGCCAAGTCCGGTCATTTCATCTGTGGTAAGTAAGACCAAGTGACAATTACTTTGTTGTAAAAAATGTCATTATTTTAACATTAACTTGAATGAACTTTTACTGTTACTCGAATATTAAAATTTATCATACATTTATACATAATCGATAAAGTTACACTTTACGATAAACCAAAAATATTCCGTTTATTGGGTGTAGTATATTTTACAAGACAGACAATAATTTAATCTTTGTGAGAAATTTATTCAGAAAATCAAATAAATGCAAATAATTGTTTATTTACAATTTGCAATTCTGTAATGTTACCACGCTCGCCATAAAATTATAAAAAAATTATTCAAATATGTTCATGTAAATAAGTGAGTAAAGCGAATATAATTTTAAATATATTTTTTTAGAAATTATAATTATTATAATTATTATTATTATTTTTTTAGAAAATATAAATAATTCTATTATCATTTATTTATACTATTAAACAATAAATTATATTATTTGATCTAAATTTAGTATTATTTTCACAACTTAATGTTTATATAATGTATGATAAATACTGAGTACATGAATATTTTCCAGAATAAACAGGTCACATTTCAAGCTACTCTGTGACTTGAAATCTAAATACTGGACCGGAAGAGTAAAACCAAGTAAATAAATGGGAATAAATAAAACGAAATTACTGTCTCTGTTACTGGACATATTAAACCAAATAGGCCTCAATTTCACAGTATAGTTAATAATAATTCTTAGTTTGGTAAAAAATAAAATCTGTCTGTTTAAAATTAAACAAAATATTCAAATAACAAATACAGAAACATTTTAAATGTTAATTTCAGTATATCATATGAAGTGTTTATATAATAAAATAATTGTAACTTATACAGGAGAATTTTTAACTATAAATAAATTAATAATAAGATTTTTCATAGAACATTTTTAAATTACCAATTACAGCAACCTTTTTTATTTTTAAAAACATGTATTTATTCTACAGGGATCCGATCGAATCGATTATTCTACTAGAAATCGATTAAATGAAATGAATCGAAATGAGTTGATCTTTAATGTTTACAACTAGAAGTTCATACAGAGATCTTAATGCTCAGAGGTAAATTACTTAATTGTACATACTTTTGTACTTAATTTTATCAATATTTATTGTTGGTAAGACTTTATAATACTATACGATAACTTCACAAGTTGTAAATCCTTCTTATGTAGAAAAAATATGTTCTCATAATATTAACGAGTGAAAGAAAAATGAGATTCCATATAGATAATTATCTCACTCTGGTTAATTAACAGTAGGAGCAGATATATAACTACATAACTACATATATTTTCCATATCAATTTAACAACACAATATAACATAATATTATCATGACGACAATCATTTTTGTTACTAGTGAAACGATAAAGATAGAATATATTTCAACACAAGATTATCACTTTTTTTATCAACCTAAATGTTCGATTCGATGATTCAAACACGATTCAATGCTTACAATGTATCTACAGAGTTACCACTATTTCTAAACAACTAAATTACTAATTTTACATTTGATAGTCTGAAAATATAATATCTACAAAACGATTTCAAAGAATTAAAAACTAAAAAAAAATCACATTCTTAATACGCCTCATAACATTTTTTTCCTATTTTAATAAATTTTCGCTCTACATTCTAAATTTGTTTGTGTCCCTTCATTGTGATCAATTGCTCTGGTGGTGAGAACATGCGTTAAAGTCATAGATATATCTTTGAGGTTAAAGAACACAGAATATGCTATACTAAATAGAACCTTTTATCTAGTTTCAATAAGTACATATTATATATAAAATCCCATAATTGATCATTTTCAACTTTTAAAAAACCAAATAAAATCCGGAATTTTCCTTAAATCAAATGAATTCTTGACTTATCTATACCAAAAAATCTATACATTTCCACATTTTTAGCAACCCTGTAAAATCTCTTTCAGGAAACAAAACAAATATCTGTACAAAATGTCAGAGACAACATTTTAATCCTACAGAAAATCTTCTAATGTCTTACTTAAGCATTTTTTGTTTTTCATATTAGTTTACCCAGAGTTTTAAAAACAACTATAGCACCTAGTTTTCTGTAAAATATTTGACAACGAAATACAAATTAGTGTCTTTAAATTACAACTATAATTATAAACCATTGTAAAATTTTTCTTTAAATAAAATTTATAAGTTTAAAAACCGATTTAAACTCACTTAAGGAGGTAGAAAGACAACAAATATCACAGACAGGTTCAACAGGTTGAGTGGAATTTCCCTCATCAGCTCCCAATGAACTGCGATATCCACCACCAACAACTCCATCGGATGAGGAGGGTCCAGCAGCCCCTGCACCACACTGAGAAAGGGGTTCTTGAATCGATCGCAGTGACGACCGTTGGGACGGACTAATAATGTTGGCCTCGCGGAACACCTGCTCCGGGTCGTGCTCAAAGAAGTGTTCCAACAAGCGGTCTTTGTCCCAACTGAATCTTGTGAGCAGGAGACGCAGGGTAGTGGTAGGTACAGCTATAACCGCTTCTACTTCTTGTATAAGATTGTTCATGTGTAAAGTGAGTTGATCTGGTGCCAGAAGCTGCAATGAGTCATAGCAATAAATATAGTAGTAGCTGGTTTAAAAACATAACTTGAATTAAGATAACAAAGTGTGTATTAAGAAAACAAAAGAAAATTCAATAGATGAGTGGTATCATCTATAAATTAGTATAGAAAGACAATACAAAATTTTTATACCAGTATGGGTATTTGAACAATGTTGTACCAAAATTTAATACTACAGATAATATTCTATACTTTCTAAATAAATTAAACAAAAGTGATAGGACCTACAGCATAATAATTAAATTGTAAATAAAAAGCTAGTTATATTATTGTCATAAATAAGGTAGGTACTAATGGTTTTATTGGAAAGCTTTTGAATGTTTCATTGACATATAATAGGAAATATCTTTACTTATATACATCAGAACAAAAATAAAATTAACAACTTTAATGGAATAATTACACTACCAACATTCAGATGATTTAATGGTGTAAATATAGGCATCCACAGAATATTTTTAAATTGCAAAACGCCGATAAAAATTAATGCTAAAAGGTCAGATTATGACATTTGTAGAGGATCATGGCTAGCAAGTCATTATTATTCAACTTCTTGTCACACTATTATTTGGCAACGTATCTAAGCTGTGCGTGAATCTACATCTATAGCTACCATTGAAAAATGTACGCTATTGGCAACTAAGATCAAGAATATCAGTCTGTAACGGGTTACTATAGGCAGCAGGCAGCTTAAGCTACTCTTTCTTGTGCTGTCTTAAGAGAGAGCTGGCATAGATACCGCGCTAATACACGACAACAACAATGTGAAATATGGCAAAATCAGAAGCACTGTAATTGATTTGAAGTTAATTCAGGAGATATACAACAAATTAATTGATAAAAACATAGATAATATATAAACTAAGAAGAGTCATTATTAATTAAATAGGTATTAAACAAACTATTATCGGTTCCAATATTATACCAATTGACAATTGAATTATGATATCTAAAAATCAAATTTTAGACACAAAAACGCATATATATATATATATAGTCTAGTATATTTATTAAAAGCAATTGGTAATGTCAAAGTAGTTTAGGTTAAGAGAGTATAAACTGTATTATCAGCCATTTATAACATATATAATTAGTTATACCAAATTCCTCAGTCAAAGTCTTTCAATTAAAATACTTTCAATTAGATGGAATGCTTACTTTAATTATTTCACATAATAATCATTAATTATAATTTTGATTTAATAAAGTGATGGAAATGTCTATTACTTCATAGATGTCATTATTGCATTCCTCTTTAAGTTCTAGATCGCTGGCAAAGTCTGTCATAGCTACATTGTCAGTGCCGTCTTCATCTGACTCTTCCGTTAGTGAGGCACTGCCCATAGAGTCATCTTCTGTAAACATTACGTTGTCCATGTTTGTTCAGAAGCTACAACTTAAAAAATCAAACATGTTTTATTAACACTGAAGTAGTTCATTATCAATGTTCACATCAATAGTTAGTCGAATAGTAACAATGGCTTTAATATCGATTAGTAATGAAAATACGTAATTACTTTTGTATATGTCAATCGACACACTTTACGATAATAATGCACTGTTCACACAATTAAGAATTAATTTTGTTTATTTATTTATTTACGTATTATAAATTCAATATTTGAGATTTAAGAAACTTATGAGATGTATACTCTATTATATGTCTAGCGTAGTATTAACAAAAAGTATTACAAAAATTACTCTCTATAACCTGATCAAAATGTTACAAAAATTAAAAAAAGATTTTCTAAATTAAAAATTTTATATCAACTATTTTAAAAAAAAGTAAGGTTATTTGAAAATAGGGATATTTTGTAGCAATCGAATTTGTAAAATATATAAGACTACAACATTTAATATGAATCAGTCAAACAGAAAATTTATTATAAACAGGGATAAATAAAAGTTGATAAAAGATTACCATTTCAAAGCAATATCATATATTTTAAAAAGCATGTTATATGATAATTAATACATTTACAGGGAAATGATAACCATCAACAGAGAATGAAAAATCTATCACAATATGAAAAAAAAACAAATTTGACATAAATAGAATAATAATAATATTATGTGTATGCATGTGCATTTTGTGAAAATACCAAGATATGTAAAAAGTATAAACCAGACTAAAGAATATAGTTTGGTTAAATAAGTTCCATTTCTAAGACACGTTTCACTTACATTTTCAGCTATAAATGTAGAATATAATTTCAACTCACTCAGAAAAGATATATAAAATACTGTTTTCAAAATACACACTTCCAACTTTTGTATTAATTATACAAATTTATTATTAAATCTAGGAATAGAAAGTTGTAATCATAAAATATTTGTTACATAGTTTTCTTTCGAAAATTATGTATTAATCGATTGCAACGATAAGAGCATCTGAAAAATTTATAAATTGGTCGTTAAATAATATTTGCTCATATTATGAAATACTCTGTTGATATCTCTATTCACTAAAGATTAGATGCCCTAAAACTAAAAAATTATAAGTTAGAAAAATACCAGACCAATGTAATATATGAACTCAATTTTAAAAGTGAATAGAGCCTTATTAAGACACGGTAATAAAATAAATATAATCACAGAACTCTTGTTGTCATCATTGTTAACACTCAATGAACAATGACGATATCAAACATTTAAAAATCGAAATCTCTATTTGAATGGCATAACAAATTCAAAACTAGATAAATAATTTCGATTTAGTAAAGTTTTTAAAATTGTGAGATTTATTTAAACTATTTGTAAATGTATCTTGATTCACAGAAGCAAAAACCACCCAGAATACTCATCATAGTATACAAATACTGGAGGAAATAAAAAAAAAAGTAAATGGGCCAGGTTTGTGTGCTTGACCGTTTTTGTGACTCATAAATATACGAACTAGAAAATTAAAAGTAAGAGGCATAATTTTTACTGAGCATGAAAAGTAGCTCAGCTTAACTTCTGGTGCCCGTATTTGCAAAATAAATTTTAATGAAACGTTACTGAACTATCCAAACTCAAGAACCAAAGAATAAGTATAAAATAAAGTAGTTTTTGTAAATAAGTACAATAAAACACTATTCTCTATGTTCAGGAAAAAACAAGAAATATTGAATCAACTTCCCAAAGCGCCGATATATTATTTGCACAACAGAAGGGTGGTGTCAACTTGATTGACATGTAAGTTAGTTGAATTAGTGTATATGTATAGAGGGCAGACATGATCCGTTTAGATGGAGATCCACAACACAGAACAGCTGCTATTCAAAGTTTGTAATTCGAGAGGTTCTTTATCGTTCTCACATTCAATAAAACGCATAAGACGAGCGTACATTCTGAAAAAAATGGTACAGTCATAATTAATCTATTGCAAATATATAAACCAATACCACAATTAAGTGAAAAAATAGTTTACTAGAAGTTCAAATTGTTTGTAGTTATCATAAAATTCAGATATAGCACTAAAAAGAGAATTTCAAGCAGGTTAAATTAACTACATAATATTTTTAAACTAATACGTTACAGTATTAGTTTAACGTCTGGTATTTTCAAATCTATTAATGTTTTATTTCTATTTGATTTTATTATATTACTTAAAAGCTCTCCATCATATTAGATAATCAACACAGTAGTATATGAAGTAGTCATATACTTCAAGTATAAGAACTAGTAAGACCATGTTCTAGCAATCTTCGGAGTCGGAGATAAAGAAAGTCAGGGGAAAATTAGATAATCTTCTCCAACGTTTTAAAAACCTTTCAACTTAACATTAAAACTAACTCTTTAACTAGATATTTGAAATTAAAGTTACTATGATTACCACGCCCCATTTAATACGGTAAAAATTCCGAGTAACCTTGTTAGGATGATATTGACACACATTAATACAAAATAAAAGCAAATTTAATAGGCGATTAGACGAATGGTAAATTAGAATCATTTCAAATGAAAACAAACGATTTAAAAAATTAACAAAACTTGAATTGTGCAGACTAACCACATCAAAAAGAGACAATTTAATTGAAGGTATAATGACAATGAGCAAATAAAAAAGAAACAGGTTAAAATTATGTCTTCTATATTGTACAAATATAGATCAATTAGTCATTGAAATCCAATCAAATCACACATAAAACACTTCATGCTATTAGTATTTTATTTGATTCATTTACAAAAATTTAATAACTGACAATATTTCATATAGAAATAAAATTAAAACTTATGCTAAATTAGTTTATAAAATATTTTTTAATAAAATAATATAGTACTAAACAGTACAACACAAAATTGTGATAACAAAGTCGGTTATAATAATTACAAAGTATATACAAAAGGTGCGACAGAAGGCTAGAAACATTAACCTACACATACTATACTAATCGTTTGAAGATTACAAGCTATTTAACAATACTTACAACGCATCTTTTTCGCTTAAGCGACTAGAAACAGAAATATTTAAGAATGTAAGCTAAACAAAAAAATATGATTAGATAATATTATATTCGGTATAAAGAAAACAATGACTAGATAATACAAGTTTAAAGAAAATATAAATAAGCCAAAAAGCGATTAAAATGTGCGTAAATAATTGTTGTAAATTGACACGTAGATCTAATAGTAACATCAGCAATATTTGCCACATACCTTTAGAAGAATATTATATAAAAATAGCAAGTCATTCAAGACTAACTAAACAGTATTTCAACAAATAGCTTAAATTCGAATTAGACTGGCATTGGAACCTATAAATACAAAATTAATAGAGCCATAAAATTATTATCAATTACTATTTTTCTAAATCATCGTTGTAAAACTGAGTGCTTTAATGTAGTACAAATTATAATTTGAAAACATAAACTTACAGTTGTGTGATTTCGATCGTAATTATTGAGCTGAGAAATGTCCCCAACTGATCGATAAAGGGAATTAGACCGCGATGAACGAGTAAAGTAAGGTTCGCGTCTGTACTCAGTGTAGTAGTAGCTGTTTTCGATGTTGTCGCGATTGTGAAAGCTAAACAATCGTAAAAAGCAGGAAAGTAATACTATTTGTTTACACCAATATAATATTAGCAAACTAATCGGAATTTATTCATAATTCAGACTCAAAAATAACTTAGAAATAACTAAAAAAATATTTAAATCTAGGAGATAAACATAATCAAGATTTCCCGAATATTAGCATAAAAGCTTATAAGACCGATACAATGAATAATGCTAAAAATTAAAACTTGATTCTATATTTTTACATATTGTTATTAATTGTTAAAAGCAACATGTCATGCGTTCAATATTAGTCCGAAAGTTTTTTGCAAACATGCTCAAAGGATATCAATAATCATTCACAATGTTGATCTAGATGATGATAATATAATATATAGTTTATAAAATCTACAGATTATTTTAGTAGAATATAAAATATATTATACGGTTGGACAAATTACATTATTTAAACTGGTACATTTTAATAAAATTTTTCAGAGTTTAGGAAGTTAAAAGGGAGAGAACAGGACAAAATGCAAAGATCCAGCAATACAAAAAAATTGTCTATTCACGTAAACTCCAGTGAAAATAGGTTTAACTATCAGTCGCCAATTCATGTTCAGTAATATTAACATATTATGGACATATTAAACGCTTAACTTTCATGTAATTATTGGAGAACCGTGAATAGACGGTTTAATATGCTTTTAACTTGATAATTATAAACGTAATACCACTAAGGATCATAAGTAATAAGATTTAAAAGCAAACCGCCTACACAAAATATTTTAAAAAGAAAACTCTCTATCAAAAAGTTGAAAAAGCAAGACAGCCATGGTCTATGACTTACGTCAACCTCATTGACGCCAACTGAAAATAATTGTTCAATGATGATAAAGACACCAATACTATTTAAGGTAGGTTTAAAAATAATAATAATAAACATGACCACACAAGTGCAAACAAAATTCAATGAAATCATTAACCGAAATATGAGAAAACAGGATAGATGCGCGTACATGACGGTAAATAAGTCTTGGCGAAATCCCGAAATATAATCACTATTACCTGATTCGATTAGTTAGAGGATTTGGACGATGTACAAAACATTGATTTATAGGTTCTGTGGAATAATCATCAATAGTAGCATTTATAATTGATAAAAGAGTAAAATATAGTGTGCTATATCATCATAACTTTACAGTTAAATTAAAGCTAAGTTTATTGGAAGTAAAGAAAATAATATATTCTAACTATCATAGGAACCCTTCCACCTACCACAGTAGAATAAGTTTGTGTAAATTGTGTCTTTGAACTGGTACAAATAAAAATATGTATAAATTGGACACCCTGAAGATGCAAGCATCTAGAAAAATAAGTCATATTAAGCTTAAACGAAAAATAACATAACATTCTTCTTTATATTCTATACGCTATAAAATTAAATTAATTTAGTATACAATATTTCTAAAAAGAACTATTACGATATACACTTTATCGACATAATGAAGTTTTCATATATTCCGTACCAATCAACATTGAAATTCATAACTAAGAGTGTTTCACGTTGTATGATCTTCACGAAACATTTTATTTTTCGTCCTGGAACCACTAAATTAAAATGTTTAACGATTGCAAATAAATTTCTATATATAAAAAAATAACGATCAAGTAAACTACGAACCAATAATAAACATAAAAAAGTGAGTAACTACGCTTACAATTTAGGTGCAACTAGCGCTTGTTGTTGAAAAAACGGGAAAATTAAAGAAATCTCACCTTTTTTCCTTGGAGACAGGGTGAGCGGCGGAGTTGGTAGTGAGGGGTGTACTCAGTGCGTGTCGACCACTACTGCGTGTGAGTGACATTGATCCACCGCCAGAGGTGATCGGTGTTTTGGCCGACTTGCTACCAGTTGACGTGGAATTGAAAGGCTTGCTACTATGCGTAATGTGTGAAGTTGTTCCACGTTTTAGTGATCGCGGATCCTCACTGAAATGTAATGAAACTATTGTCAAGAAGATGTGCAAAAAGATATATTTTTAACAATATTTTTACGTGTGACTATAACTTAATTTGAACACTACAATGAAAGTGAATTAATAAAATGAAATTATTATTTAATTTTTGATATATAATAGTAACCAGTCTAAAACAGGACATGCAGAAACACATAATTTAACAACAAGACCAAAAGCTGAGTAAAACAGAGTATTAATATCTTACACAAATTATTTACACAAATATTTGTGGTATCTGAGCAAAAATATGGCGTAGCATTAATAATCAAAATATCAGCTAACTTATTACATAGTATATTACAAAATATCCGTCCGGTGCAAAAAATAATACAAATAATATATTATTTTGTTAGTTAAAATCTCAAAAACGATCCAAAATATCACTACTTATTACTAGAATCTTACTCAGTCTGCCGGAGTTAAATGCATATCACTTTAATACATATTTTTAATTAAAATCGATATTACATAAATAATATTTGTATTCAGTGTGGAGATGATAATTTTGGAATTTATTGTTGTTTAGAATTTAAAGCATGGAACAAAAATAAAAGTGACGTACGAAACTTTGGAGAAGGAAAGGGAATATTTAATTGCAGTTTGGTTACGAGAAGCAAACCCATTCTACGGTTATACTCTGGGTTGACAGATTTCTGGGGACATTAACTATCAAAAGGAAGATACCAGTAGTGAACGCCCCTGAATACAAGTGTTGATTTCACATTTACCAAATTAAAGGAGAACAGCATCTATTAGGCAGCTCGTAAGAAGAAATAGGTTTTCCCCAATTAAGTGGTGTTGCAATAAAAAGTATTATCCGTAAAAGTTTACCAGAGTACAGGAACTAGCTGAAGCTGGTTGTTTTGCAAATGTAAAAACAATGTTGAAAATTAATTTTATTATTATTGTAGAATACTATTTTCCGATTAAACTGGTTTATAAAGAAAATGGATCAACAGGTATATAATAGGATCTACTGGCCGGAAGAATTCCTTATAGACCCAGTACAGAACCCCAAACTACTGATTCCTGTGTAGTATTTAATATAGAGCTTGTAAGCTTCATAACAATGAATACGAATAGACACTGTGAAGTTCAAACCAAACATGTTAGTCCTTTCTGTAAGCATCGGAAGGAGAATAATGGTAGTATACTCCATTACTCCAAATCATTGCAAAATTTACTAATACAATCAACCAGATCTTTGGATTGGTAAAAAAGAAACAACAGAGTTCGAGAGGATGGTCAGAGATCGCGTTTATACTGTCGAATTTCAAAGCTTTATTAATTTTTTTAATCTTCTAAAATTTTTAACAATATTGTAAATATATGATATCTTTTACCAATATCTTAAATATTTATTATATTTTATTTCATCAAAATATGTTTGGTATTGTGTAGATATTTTTGGATCGTTTTTTTCATTTTGTATCCCATCACTAATATAGACTACAGTCTAGAATTTATTCATCAAAGCATTATTGGCTAATAATAAAAAATATACGATCAGAAATACTAATTTTTTTTAAAAAAGTTAAAAGTAGTTTTATAAACAACGAAATTAACGAGCAGTTGAAAAAGGGACTATAATAAATGAGAAAATATTATAAACATGATATTGTTCGAAATAAAATAGATAATATATATAGGAAAAAAACTTATTGTAAAATATTTGTGAACAAAATTACGAGTCAACAGAAGTAATAAAAACTGAACGACACAAATTAACTATTAGACACTGTATAGGTAGTATATAGTGCAATGAACATTATGTGGACCTGACAGCACGGGTATTGTGTCTGAAATGGTGTTTCACGGGTATATAAGGATTATGGTTAGGACTGCAACCAGACCACCGAGAATTTGTGCCAGACATCTTATTTGGGTTTATGGAGTAGTTCACATTCTGAAGCGACTGAGTGCGACGACTACGTAGCAGGAAATAGAGGCAGTAACATAATAATAGCGCCATAACATAATTAGTATGATTTAGAATGCGATGGTTGGCACATTGTAAGAAATGACAAACACCTTAGGGAAAACAAAGCAAGCTGTTTATAGAATATAATACAATAATTTTTTCCCAATTCTATCAGGGATACAATAATAAGAATTACAGATGAATTCATAAATTAAGCCAGTTTAGTAATAGACACTCCCAAATTAATAGACACTCCCGTAATATAAAGTCACCATATTCAAACAATGTAATAGTATACAAATTAAAGTATATGAAATTACGATAGAAATTTACTGTTGAGTGTTCACACACTTTTTATTGAGAAATTTTAGTGGACAAACACTAAAAATGTATTATTCTACAATTTTACGAAATTCTTTAATATACTCACCTCTTGAAGTAAGCATCGGAGGAAGATGTGTGGTTTGGAGAGGAGGTAGCAATAGCTCGCATTTTGCGCAACATCTTGAGTCGGTTTAACTTGTCACCCTGTGTGAATTCATCATCGGTATTTTCATTTGGCTGTTGTTGCTGATATTGATGTCGTAATGGGGAGCGACCTTTAGAGGACTCCAATGCAGAGTCTCCAGCTTGTTGACGCCGATAGTAAGTAGTACCAGAGCGACCTGTTGTACCCAATGTTGTATAGCTACCGTGGGGGCCGTCACCCAGCTTCATATCATCCACACCAGACATTATCCCCGAAACGGAGACAGTGTGACCACGCTTGGCCTTCGAGCGGAAAAGATCCCCCTGGGTCCAACACCATGATTGTTTTCTGAAAATAATGGAAACATTTCAGATTAATGTCTCCTATTCATCGATTAGATTTAATTGTAAAAGGCAACTTTTTTAAATGAAAAAAGATGGAGGGGGGTGGAATGTTTACGACAAATTTAGAAACTAAATATAATAAATATTTGACTGTCGTTAAAGAAATTCCTGATTTGAGTCTACTGAATATTATTTAATCAGTAGATATTCACAAATATAAATAAACTCACTCTTCTAGCCAGTTCTGCTGCGGTCCAATAATTGATCCAGGTCGACAGGTGCGACACCAGGCGATTGTCTCTGCCGCTGTGAACTTGTAGTGTTTCATCATATAACAAGCGATTAGTGTTCCCGTGCGGCCAAGACCAGCTTCAAAAAGCAATTTACACGCAAAATTTAATTCAATGGAAACCGCCGTTGATCCATATAACCAGACAGGGTAATAAATACCTACTAATTCTAGTATAATATGGAATAATAGAACGATAGTGACGATAATAAAAGCAAGACAACACTTGGTAGAAATATATTTTCGTCTAAAAATTTATTTATTAGTATTTTCGTTAGAAAACAATAAATTTAATAGTATAATAATTAGATTTATATACAAGTAAGGACAACCAAAACCTAATACATTCACCTATTAAAATCGTAAATACGTTCAACTTGTTATTTGATTTCAATATTAGAACGTGACTAAATGAAATAATATCATTAAGAAAAAACGGTTCAAAATGACTAAACAGAATTATATAATTATAAAATCAAAGGTTGCTAGTTCATAAATGGCTTTAATTCAGTGTGAAAGTTGAGTTGTGAGAGGAAATCAGAATAATGAGATACGTACCTTTACAATGAATGGCTGCAGCCCCAACCATAGATTCGGTAATATCAAGGAACTCTCGCAGGATTGAATCTGGTGGGACACTTCCATCAATAAAGAAGAGGTCGAAATGCTTGAAGCCACTATCGGTGAATCTTCGGGAGTCATAGATTTTCTTATTAAGACGGATAATTGTGCTGACATTGTGCTTACGGAAGTAAGGAAAATAAGCCTCGGGAGCGTGAAGGGGGTAGCCTAATATTAAAAATGTATAGGAAAATGGAAGTCGTCACTCTGTGAAACATTTGCCATCATTCGGCAATCAGTTTATTCAATACTATTTTTAACTGATAAAAATTGCAAAAAGTTATTACCGTTTTCTACTTTACTCTGTGCGTGAGGTCCACAAAACGCAAGGAACTTGCCGGGGATGATCCAGTTAAAATCTCCATTTTCAACTTTCTATAAAAATGACATTCACGATTCTAATAGAATTACATGTTATTGATATATAATAGTGAGTGTATTACAAACCTACCTCATAATGCTCATATTCATCTACATCAAAATTTTGGAAGTTAAAGAAGCCATTGATAAGAGCCTACCAAATAAGAAAAGGGTTATTTTAAATATTAAATTGTTTTTTTTTTAAATAATTACACACAAGTTACCTTGTTTAATCCATGAAGACAGTCCAGAAGCGTCAGATTATATGTACATATTCCAAAAGAAGCATCTCTGAAATATTAATATTTAAACAAATTTCATTTTGGATCATTTAAACTAACCAACTATTCAAAACTAACCTGAATGGAAGGTAGGGTGGATTATTTCCAGATACTAACGGTCTGTAGGCTTCTTCTGGTGTCTTCTTTAGATATATTACCTAAAATGATAAGTTGGATCAATCATGAATTAATTTAACTAATTTATATTAATATTAAAACTATTTTATATACAAAATAATGTTTAATATTACACATTACCTGATAGCCTCCTATTAAAAAGGCAGCATTAGCACGTTTCCTTGCATCAAAACATGTATAGTGAACTATCTTCTTCTTACCGAGAGAAAAGGACTAAAACACATTTATTTTAACGCATGTTTAATATTTCTTAACTTTATTTTAAAAAGCAATACTCACTTTTAGTTTTTTGTTTACTCTGCAACAATAACGATACAGCTGGCCAAGATTTAAAGGACCAAAATCGGCATAAAAGCTTAAATTTAGAATAAATGAAATTATAAATAGAATATAAAAATAATTCAACAAGAGTAATAAAACACAATGGGAAATTTAGATTTAAAACATTAGATAGTCATTTATATAATAGAAAATTGTTGCAAATATTCGTTTTGTAGATTATTTATAGAGAATACTTACTTTTCATATACTAGTTCATCATCAACACAAAAATAATGGGTGTGGGTTGTGGATCTTGGTTTCCCTCTAAGTGTTGCAAAGTACAAACGATCTAAAAATATCAAAAAATTGAATTTAAATAAATATTGGAATTCTTACAAATTGATAAAATTTCTTTTTCTGATATCATTAGATAAAAAAATATCAAAAAATATTTACTTATTTAAAAAATGTTCTTTTACTAAAGTTTGCCATATGTTAAGTTATAATTAACTGTTATACATAACAAGTATATAGGCTAATTTTTAGAAATAATCAATAGTTATTAAAAAACTAACAGTCATATCCACAATACCCTTTTCTTACTAATAAATAAAAATATTGCTAAATATTTAAGAAAGCTTAATGTGTCTAATTAGCAATATTTTTTGTAACAGGCAATTAAAACAGACCTTGTTACAATAAATTGATAAACACAAGCGGCACAATCCAGGCATATATGGTATATAGGCATTGTTGTTATGTAACAGAACAAATTCAACAGTAGTGTTCAATAGAAAGTCATTAAAGTTTTGCATGCAGAAGAAAGTTTGACTATAACTTTGCTAATTGTGGGTCTAATGGATATAATAAATGAATGAAACTAATCAGATAATCCATTTCCCAAATAATTCCTAAAAATCTGTGAAGTTGTCAGACCAATTCTAAAACACAATATAAGGTTGCCAATAAGTTTCATAATTTTTGTAGACTTCATTTCTGCTTTGAACATTTAAATTATACACTTCACAGATAGTAAAAATTTTGTTGCAAAGATAGTGAAATATATATTTTTATGCTGGTTAATTCTTTTAAGCATCACATTCAGCTAAATTGTTAACTATAATTAAATGTATACAATCAATAGATACAAAATCTTTCTGTAAAATTTCCATAAAAATAAATTAAAAGATTTTTTTTAAAAATGAAGGGCATATCAAAAAAATAACAAGATATCAAAAATGTATATTAAAAATAACTGTTGTGTGTTTAGGTAAACATTCATGTTCCTCCAGGAAACTTCATGCCATTTATGAGTTTGAAATGTTTTTTGATACTTTTTAAGAAAGTGGGTGTATTGAATGATATTATCTTTAAAGCCAAAGTAGTTGTATTGTTTCTGTATACAGAGATCGAAATCAAGGTAAAATACACTACAGTTAGCAGAAACCAATCTTCTGCCATATATACCATCATTTATCAAAAACACATAAGATAAATAAAAATAATTAAAAATTACCTTCCAGGTGGTAATAATTAGCAAATTATGAGCCTTTTGTATACTCTGTATTTCTTTAATAAGATTTTGACAAGGTTTACTGAATTCAGTAATATATTTTAAATCATTTTTACCCTTGTTTATAACTCATTCATTATTAATATTCACGGCTTTTTCAATTTAGTAGGTACACACTTTTTTACTTACACACATATTTAATTAAAACAAACATAAAAATGTATGTTTACTATTGCAAAAATGTCCTAATCAATATAAAACTTCATAATGATAATATAAATGTTATTTTTCAAAATTGGTAGAATGTGCATTATTAGTTAATTAATACAAATAAAATTTAATTAAATGTTTAATAAATAATACAAATATAATACTATCTGAATAAAACAATTATTATAAAATCATAATGTATTTAAATACTAAATGTGAAATATAGATTATTGTAACATGTTTACAGATCAAAGTCTGTATTTCAGTGATGGTTGGCAAAAAACAAATTTTATATATTCAAACATGTATAAACTAATATTACTTTATAATCTAAAAATATAATCAACACATATTTTACTAAATTTACTAAATTGAGTATTTGTAATAGCATTAAAATTATATACTTATATCTTAATACTATTATAAAATTAGAATTCACATCTACTGGGTGTAGTATGTATACAATATATAGATATACAGTATGAAAAATTATGTAAACAACATTGAAATATAATGTATAGGTACTAGATAAAAAATAACATAATATGAAACAAATGTACTAAATTCAGCAAAAAATCTAAAAACTATTAGAGTTTTTTGTCTCTTCATCAATTTCAGCTGACAGAATTTTAATTGCTTTCTTCTTGTCCATAACTGTACTCCTCAAGGAATTTGATTGTTAGATATGAGATATTGTTTACCTCTTCAGCTTTCTGTGCAAATTGATTGGCTTCCACTTCCAGTCTATCAACTTCTTTTTCCAAACCAGACCTTTTGACTTTTATTGGATGAACTTCATTCAAGTCATAACCAAGTTTTCTCTTTCACTGTATTTCTGAATCAGACTTTTCACTTTCAAGGAGACAGCCAATGCCATGTGAGGTGTTAATGACACACTTTGAACACCACCACAATGATGAATAAAATCAAGTACATGACACTTTGTCACAAGACTTCTTTCTTTTAGATTGCTGACTCTAGCCTCACTGTTGATACTAAATCAATGTTTGACTTGTGCCTGACATGTGATTTTGGGGAGATCCTACAGAACCAAACCATAAATTATTAAAAAATGATAATTATAATTAATCTTAATAGATAAAAAGAAATTACTTTGAGAATGTTACTTAATAATAGTGATAGATCCAATACAGGATATTCCCAAATTGGCATCCAGGGAACAGACTACACCACATGAACTCTTGTAGATGGGAGTTAATAGGGCATCGGAAGTGCCATGCATTGACCAAAATCGGGATTTACAGTTCCCCCAGTTTCCTTCTACTGTATTTGTATGAATCATGGGGTCTAGGAATTCAACAAAATTTGTTGTGTGATTCACCCCACCATGGCCCCAACAAGCACAAAATTCAACACACAATACATTTTGCACTGTTGTAAAAATGAGCTCCCAATGATTCATGTATAATTGAGTCAATTGAATTGCAGGATTAACATTATTCACAATAAATAGAGGAGCATGTGGTCTAATAGTTTAATAAAATTAAATAATGTATGGTTTGATTCTGTAAGATTGCCAATTTTGGATATTAAAGGAAATAAATTTAGTCATGTATCAGAAATTAACTGAATCAACAAATTTTGAAAATTGGAAAGTACATTTTCACTAATCTTTTAGGAAATTCTTTTTGCACCTTTCAATGATAAAAGTGTTGCCCTTATTTGTATATCAAATCTCTGACTAACAGAAACAATTAGGTGGGGATCCAGCCATTTTAGATTTCAGACAATGTTTGATTTAATGGGCAATTGTGCCATGTTGTAACTTGTGCCAATGTAGAAGCATGTTTCTAATGACCAAACATATGTAATCTCCAAACATTCAGTCTATATATGTATTCAGTTAAGTATAAATGGAAGAATAAATTAAGTTAATATAAGAATTCTATATATCCAAAGATAATGATTTGAACATAAGCATCAACCAGAATTATGATTGGAATATGATAGAAGACACATCTTTTGATTAAATTTTTTCTAGATTATTTGTATAGCTTTGTATAGAACTATAATTTGTCATCTACACATATTATCTCACATGTAATATTATAATAAATATATGTAATTGAATTAATACTGGATAAAAATTCAAAAAATATTGTGTATTTTGAAAATAAAATAACAGAATTCTAACTGCTTTTTAAAAAATATTTTTGTGCAAATTATTAAAAAATTATTTAGTGAAATATAAATATTTTTTAAAAGCTAATCTCATTTTAAAGTTTTATTTTTCAATGGCTGAACCTAATATTTTTATTTTAAAAATGTAAAATTTTAATTTATAGCCTGCAACTAATAAATTAATCATTCATATAAATAAAATTTATCAAATATGTAAATGAGCCTGCATTCTATGTAGTCCTAGGATAATATATATCTCAGAGCAATAATTATAGAATTTTTTACACCCATATTGTGATCTATAAGAGTCATACATATTTTTTTTTAAATCAAGACTTTTTAAGGTCATCTTTAAGACTTTTTTTTACAAAAATTTAAGATATTCAACTGTAATTATATTAAATGGATATTAAATATTATTTCAGATTTATCATTGTCATGTTTGTCAGTGTGGTCCATGGTCAGTAACTTAAGAACCTAACCAGATCCCTTTAATTTTTTTTATAAGGCACTAGACTTAGTTTGCAAATATAATAACCACAATATTTTTAAATGAAAATACATATAGTGCAAAGCAAAAATGCATGGTATTTGTAAAAAATTATTTTCTCATAGTCATGCCTAGTTGCAACATATAATACCTTTTATGATCTCAGAAGCACTGCCAATTGTACCCTCATGGTCATTGCTCATGAGTTTGTCACCTCCTCTGTGAACCATGAAGTTCTGCATTCGCATAAAACACAACAATTAAAAATAAACACTGTAACGTGCTCAACTAAAATGATTACTTAATTCAACTATAAAAAAACTAAAAAATCTTCGCGCCTAAAGCAGCCATTTTCGTTGAAGATATTTAATTAACCAATAACAATGACGCGCGAGTGTTTATCGTAGAAACGGTTGTGTTGATCATTTTAACAAGACTGAGAGTGAGTCAGTAAAACATGCAATCATTTTTAAGTGTTCTCATTTTTAAGTTTTCTGATACTACAGCTTTCTTTAGTGTGTAAAAGTTAAGAAATAAAAAAATTCTTTAAATTTTTTTTTTATAGATATAATCAACATATTTTTCCAATAAAAATTTATACTTGCTTTTAATTCAATGTTTTACAAATTATTGTTATTAAATATTTACAATATCATAAATACATTTTCTAAAAATGTTTATTTAGTATTAATTGTTAGCTTATTTATTATTATTAAAGAAATTAAGACTCCAATTAAATATCATGAATATAATTATCATTGAAAATGAACGTCCGGTTCTTATATATTAATTACGAAAAAGAACATTAATATAGAATACGACCGAATGGTTACATTTTAACCAAAGTAACTGAATTAGCGATAATCCTGAAACGGTTACATATGAATTAAAAGTCGTATTTTAAAAAAGTCGTCGATAATAAATTCGCATAAAAAAGTCTTCAATTAAAATAGTCATCCATAATGTAAAAGTCGTATAAATGAAATAGTCGTCTCTATAAAATAGTCGTCTAAATTATAAACCATATTTCGAATATTGATTTAATATATTATAATAAAGTAATCGCAATTTGTAATTATCTATATATTATTCGAGTTAATTCGATGTTAATTGAACTTTACATACCTACATCAATTACAATATTACAAAGCTATATGCACAAGCGTAGAATTTTTGATACACAACTGAACACTACTTTAAAAATACACCATATTGAATAGGTATATATAAGGTTTGAATTTGTTTTAAGCCTTTTTTCTATCATCATATGACTGCCGATGTATATTCACAGAACCGCAAAAAGTATACATTAAATACTTTTCGAACATTTTATTTTTAAAAAGACTATTTTAAAAGAGAAAGAGCAAATTGGAAATGCTGCAACAATTATTGTCGTGCCAGGGCCATTACTGGACAATAGCTGAAAATTCCGAAACCTTTAACATTTTAAAGTCTACTATAATCACAACGGCCACCGCAGGTTCCAGACCAAGCTCCACAATGGCACGTTTAGTCCTAGATGATTTACTTAAGTCCCATGAAAAGGTGAGACCAGCAGTGCTTATAATAAATTACACTCAAGATGCAACAACTTAATTATACCAGTTGAATCTGTCATACGTGCTGGTATAATTACATACGACTATTTCATGTGCCAAAAAATATGAATACGACTTTTTATGAACGACTTTTAAAGTGACGACTTTTCCCCACGAACCCTACTGAAATTACCAGTGTTGCGTTGGTTATATATACCAATTGTTCAGGCATCCCATGAACAATTGAAACATCTCCATACGGAGGTTCAGAGATACAAACACATTGCAATTTTAAAGGAATGGATCATAATGCCACAAAGAAAATTAAAAATGACCTATTATAGGTGCGCACTCAAAAGGACGGAAAAATTAACAAATTTTGTGCAAGAGAGGTTAATGGTTCCAGAATCGAGTTAGGTCAAGTTCCGAAATCCTCTACCCAAAAATGAGGCACTCACATTTGCTTTCCTCTATGGAGTGAAACACAAATATTCCAGACAGAAAGGTATTGATAAATCTTTCAAAGCAGTTAGGAAAATGATCCAGCGCACACTATACTTGCTTTTCTTACATTGGAGGAAACTGTATATTAAATAATGATTTATTATATTAAAAATTTTTAACTTTGTTAACTAATTTAAACTATTTAGCCCCTAATTCAAATATAAGTTATTCCTTTAATTGGGCTATACCTACCTACTCAAAGTAAAAATGAAATAAGTTGTTCCTTATATTGGGGTATACCTACACAAAGTAAAAATAAAATATGTTATAATATAATTTATTATAATACAATATAATTTTTTCTTATTCTTAAACATTTTACTGTCTAAAATTTTTATATGAGTGATAAACAGATTTATCGTAACAAACAAGATTTGAAACGAGATATCTACAAGATATCTTCAAATAATATCATTTTTCTTCATTGCTGTTTTATAATTCTCAAATATTAAACAAAAAGCTAAACTCTAGTTGTTTCATGGGCTGTGACAGCTTTGAATACATTGAACACGTACGTAGAAAATATTTTGGAAAGTTTTTGAAGAGGACTCACCACTACATCCCATATCGTTCGACGATGAATAGACTGATTTTTTGTAACCGGGGACATTATCAACAAGCGAAAAGGAGGACGATATCAAAAATCACCCCTCTGAAGATGTTTCGGGATGTTTATGCAGTCAAAAATGTGAGGTCTGCATCAACACCTAATGGTAGACATGTAGAACATGTGTTAAACCTTTTTTTGTGTTTTATATATTGTATTTTGATAAACATTTGATCATGGTTGAACAAAATATTGTTTTAAAAATATATAATTTTTAGGATATTACATGTAAACTTACATATTTTGGGATCACATTGTATATAATATATTTAAAATTTAAAAAATTATTATTTCATGTTCCATAGCTATTTATGTAAACCGCTATTTTAATGATATTATACAGTTCGAAATTGTATATTCTAATATAAAGAAACATTAAGATGAAGTTGATAATCATAGTACATGCTTTTGTGATAATTATATTTTCAAATACGGAAGTAAAAAATACTAATTTTAATTACATAATTCATATTGTATTCTTAATATTAAAAAAATATAGTATTATAAAAAATTTCAAAGAAATATATCTTTTCAAAATATTCACGAGATTTTAAACGTGTTACTTGTAATAGTATTTTTCTTATTTAGCCCCTAATTCAATTATAAGTTATTCATTTAATTGGGCTATATCTACTCATTGGAAAAACAAAATATGTTATAATATAATTTCTTTGTTTGAATTCTACAAATAATGTATTTGACGTCCCCAATGAATTAGCTTGTCCTCATCCTTTCTACAAATAGCATGTTCATCCTAAAAAGTTCATCCAAAATATGTGTGCAGTAATTTATTACCCTTAACGATTATTTCAAATGCGCAATTTGTGTTTAAGAAAGCTTCATATATACCTATATAATAATACCTAGAACCTCTCTCATTAAAACGATTACCAAAGCATTTAGAAGATGTGCAGTCCGACCACTTATGAATATAGAGCTATTGTTATATTTATTCAATAGAATATTTGAGATTGCTGTCCTCTTGAATACACAATTTTACACTCTAAGTATAATGTATTGTAAAGGCGATGATTCATTTAAAGCATATAACAAATTAGATTGTACACAATATTAAAAGCAGTTTTTTACTTCACATAACTTTAAACTGTTTTTACTTTTACGTAATAAAAGTTTATTCCATTAAAAGCTTAATTAAAAAGATTAATTTTAGTAGCCCTCAACCCCAGAATAAAGATATTAAAATATGTTTTTAAAATTGATTTTTTATATTTAATAAAAAAAAATGAATTATAACCATACATTTTATCCGATGAAATGTAACTACAATAACTACATTAGTCCTCTCCACTTACTTCACACTGCAGTTACTTTGGCTCTGATTGCAACCTCACGCAATTGTTGCTCCTTAATCTTATCTACCTAGGACATTGTTCCAGTCTTATTTTTTCTATATAATGCTGACCATCGCTTCTGTATTTGGAGTTTTTTCTTTCACCCATGTTGCCGATTCAGACACTTAATCTCAGGAGCTCTTCTTTACTCTCTGCAATCACGTTATAGACGTTAAAATATTATTGGAGGTTACAACTATACAAATACATTATTAAATGGGCCTCAACATGATCATGGAACGAAATCTATATCAACGTTTAATTTTATGCATTTATTAAAGGCATAAACAGTGCATCGAGTAACAAAAGTAGTTTACTATAATCTTAATTGGTAGCAATCATTTCCTTTATACAAAATAAGAACTAACTATAAGAAATATAAATGATTATAGAATACAAATAAAGTATTGTAATATTCTAACCATTAGGCAAAGATTTTATATTGATGCTCTATCCTACGACCCTACTCAGAGACTTTGTAATTCAACCCAAGAATAAAAGTTGTCTTAGCTACGCTATATGAAATGCAGACTATTTTTCCTTCCAGTAACTTATAGGATTGGGTGTTGTGAGTCTGGATAATCAATATTATAACAGTATAACTTCCCCAGAATTATTATTGATCGAGCGTCTTTCTAAAAGTATAAAAACGTCCCATCCGATAATTTAGTTCACTCTTAGCAACATAAATTAGTTGGATTTTGAGAATAAAACAAGTGAAGATGAAGTCATATTTAGTGGAATACTTAGTCATAATTTTATCGATTTCTGTGACTGCCTTATGTCAAACAACTTGTAAGTTAATTTTTTAATATCTTTTATTCAAATATTTATTTCTTAATGTATATTTATTTAATATAATCAATGTGCAATAACTTTACATTTTATTTAATTTTTTGTTCATAAAGCAATTATTTTTACAAATCCCTAAATATGATTAGGAATTTTTCGACCATATAATTCATATTAAATAACTTTTATATAAATAATTCTCTTATACTGATAAAACATCCCTCATGTATATAAAAAGATATATTTATTGGCATGTTGAACAACAAAACCTTATAAACAATCTGTTTAAATATTTAACGAATGATTAAATTATGGTGACTGTTCAGACTCCGTCGATATGTGTGGATTATTTTTTATATGTATTGATATCTCAAACATATTCAACATATTTCCACATAATTTGAGCCTTATCGGCCACCATATTAATTTATATTAACAATTTGATGTTATATTTCTTTAGATAATAGTTCGGAAACAGAGCAACCATTAGAGCGACCTCGATTCTATAGTTCACAGTGCATCGTATGTGACTCCTATTCCAGTCCTTTGACTTGCAGTCCCTGGGATAAGTATACTCATATCACCAATTGTTCCAATGTGGTTGGCATTGATTCAACACGGCCCCAAACATGCAGAAAAATTGTCCAGTACAGTAAGTAACAAAATATAGTGCCAAATTTTTGATATTATTTAGAAGATAAATATTATTTTTTTAAATAAACTATTATATTTCTGTGATTAAGATGTGTAACAAATGAAATTTAATTGAAACTTTTTGTCAACCCAAAAGAGTCGCAATTTGAAAATACTTCGATTTCTTTGAATTATATCAAAATAAATGGGTCCGTATTTTTCTAAAGTTATCAAGCACATTATTATTATTAGTATTAGATTTACTTTTATAATTTTTTGGACATTATTTGTTAACAAGATATTTCTGCTATTAATTTTTAGTTTTTAACAAAAGACGCGTGATCCGCCAATGCAGCAACCTAGACAAGGACAGTTTGATCACCTGCATAGATCGTGTTGGAACCCACAAGATCCGAATGCGATATTGTCAATGTCGTGGAGCCTTATGTAACCAGGGCACGTCACTTCAACCATTTTTCATATTTCTGCTCTTTGTTTTAACAGCAGTATATCTTGTGGAAGATTAGATCATCCAATTGATGATAGTTCTTATTTGTGTTTTTCGCTTCGATAATTTCAATTTCTTCCTAATATGACTTCTTACTACGATTTTGTTTCTAAATACCTATTCTTATTTACCGTCCTTATATAGTGTTTATCAACTATTTTGCAAAACTTTCATTCTAATTTGTTAGTTTAGTCATTAATGTAAGATGCCTTCCATATTTTATGTTAACCTGTTACATTATTTGCACCACTTTAGTGTCTTTTTGAATTTGCTCAATTATTTGATCATATTTATGCTTTTATGTTAGTCCAATGCCTTCTCATTTTAATATATGCAGCATTAATGTATTCTATAATAATGCATAACAATGTTTAGTTTTAGTTCTGATAGCTCTTATAAATTTTGTTTCATACAAGCTAATTATCATGTAATTAGATTATTCTAAAAATATTAAACTATATTAGCGTATTATTTTCATCTTAATCTGTTCATATTTAATTCCAAGTTACTTTTATTTTTATAGACCACATATGTGATAACAATTTAGAAACATTTGCTAAAATATATAATTTAAGATCAAATTGATTATTTAGCGCTTATAGATTATTTAAAAATAATAAACATTATCGTGACTCAGTGTTACGCAATTTTTCATAAAACTTTCAAATACGATTTTCGTATCTTACATTTTCATAGTGATAAATAATAAATTAGATTAAATAAGTCAATCAAAATAAATCTAAATGAGGTCAACATCTTAAATTTTACGTAAAAATATGTTTATGTTTGCAATAAGTCGTCTATATAATTATAAAACAAATATCAATTTTTTAAATATGCAGATATATTATAATGTTGCATTAAATTTATAAATATGTCATACATTCAATCCTTTATATTTCTAAGTCTTAAAATTCGGTCACGCTCCAATTCATCCATTGATTTTTCTTTAGTTCATCTAAGCTCTCAGATTGTTAAGTGTAGGTCATTATACTTCATCATAAGATTAAAGTGCACTTCTTTATGTCTGGACTCGAGTGCTAAAACCCATATTGCATATGTATTTAAATTGAATACAAAATATTTATTAGTTAATGTGAGAACAAAATTGCTGTAACATTTAGGGTACGTGCATATTCAAAACTAATAATCACAAATTCAACTTAAGCGTTAAATAATATAATAATCCTTATTCCAATCGTACACTTTATTTTCATAGAGCCAACTATATATATACTATAAAGTATAAAGGAAAAAGTAGTAGTTAAGGGTTACTATATTACTATAATAACCATTAACTACCTCTCTGCATAAGGTTACCCTAAATAAGGTCATTATATTTAATTTGTTAATCAATTTTTTGTCCAATTGTAAAATTGGAACATTGTCAGAGGTATAATGAATAAGGTAATATGTTATTATTTAACGGTTTAGAGAGCCCATTTAAAGTGTCTCGATTCACCCAGAGGCATGGGGTGGATCGAAACTAATATGTTAAAATTTAAAACAAAACAATAACAAATGTACCCGACCAGTATAACTATAATATCCATGTTTACAAAACTAAGGACAATAAATATTACAATTTGATTCATTTTCTACCTATATATAAACCTCTATGGCCATTTTAATCTATAATATCATAAATTGGGGGCGATTTATATATTTGTTAATAGACAAATCTAGACAAAGTTACGAGAGTTCCAAAATATATCAAAATTTGAGCCTCCAGACATTAAAAAAAAATTTTAAATCAATTTGTATAAACAAAAAATTTACATATAACTATCATCTAGAACATGTTTTACATTTAAAAATAATTACCTGAAGGTATTTGATAATTAATAAATGAGTAGTGATTGTTTTAGTTTTAAAAGTCGGAGTGTCTCATTTTACCCCGTTTTATGGTGCTGGCAAAAAAGAAACTGCAAACAAAAGACCAACGCATTTTTGCAATCCATCTGGGGACAATTGACACTGCTTTTATTATAGTTCAGTTTGAGCACCACCAATAAACTTTAATAACATGTTTCTTTCCGTATCATTTATGCATTATAATGTTCAACATTAGCGACCAATCAGATATTGAACTTTTTTTACTTTTTGCTCATATCATAAATATTAAATACAATAAATGTGAAAATATTTAGAATAATTCCACTAAGTGGAATTTCCAATATTCGTTTATTTTGCATTATTCGTTTATTTTCGCTAACGACACCATCGTACTGGGAGGTTAATTGTCTAAGATATTGTTGAAATGAATTAAATTTTTTATTAAATTTTTAAAAAGCTGGTATATATATTTGTATAGTAACAATTGGGTGTAGCATACTACAATTTACTATTTAACCTGTCATTAAATATTCCGTCAAAAGTGTTTTGTATTGAAAAGGAATATTGTATGAATGGATTATGTTTTCATAATATAATTTTAAAACATTTTTGGAAGATATAACAATATATCATATTTGACATACAGATAATGCAGGCACCTCGGATGGTGTCAAGGATTGGGGGGGCCAACCTAAAAAGGGGCACTTTTCTAATGGGGTAAAATGAAAAACTGTTTTGTGAGGAAGTTGAACATAGCAATATTATTCAAAGATCATACATTTAATTATTGACCAAGCATGAGAGTTGTTTCCCGTTGTTCTAAAAATAGACACAGACGTCACACTCACAGGAATCGCTCAGTTGTTTGGAACTGTGTAATTAAAAGTAAATTGATCAATTCAAAAAATTAAATATCAAAAAAGGGCATTTTCAAAGATTATTGGGGGGGGGCATGGCCCCCCTGGCCCCCCTAGAAACGAGGTCCCTGTAATGTTTATAATTATAAATACCTATAAAGCATTGCACATAAGTTCAGTTTCTTTTAAAAACAATGTCATCAATAATTCTTAACTTTAACTTTAAACAAACAAGGTGATGGATGGGTACTAAAATGTTAGAAATTAAAAGGGAAAAAAATTGTTAAGAATAGTCATTCATCATTGGAATACAGAGCTATTTGGAAGCGACTAAACGTTGTATGTATGACAACACAAAAAAAATAGAGACAGTTGAATAATTTGTGAGAATAAAGAGGAATATCTACTGCAAACAGTGAAGAGGATTTTAAGTTGCACGATTTTGTCTAATCAGTTCAAGATAATCTTCGGTACTCGGTATTTGAACGTCTTGATTGTAGGCAAGGACACTAGGTGTACTTATGTTTGTACCGATAGTGTTTTCCAAATCAACTTCAGTCACAACTTGATCTTTTCTGAGCATAAAAACGAGTACCAAGCCGGAAACTAAACAAGAAACCTGAACAAAAAAATAGAAAACCTTTATGTTTCTGTATTAAAAAGTAACAATTATACAAAATCTAATCAGATATTAACCAAAATAAAATTGTAGTTGACGGTTAAAAAAAATGGTTTGTAAACGAATTGATAGAAATCAAAAAATTTCAGATAGCTTATAAATTAAGATTATTTTTTATAAATAACAATGGGATTATTATATAAAAAATTGTGAAAGTTAATAATTCTAAAAATATCGAATGTTTATGAATTGAAAAAAATTCTATTTAAATTCATATCTTATAAATAATACATTTTTAACCAGCAATTAATTTATCATAATCGATTAATAAATAAAAAAGTTAGCTACCAATAAAAGTAAAACATTTAATTTCTATTTATCTGAACTAGATATAATTTTTATAAAATATTATTAAATCCTACACTGACAAGGATTGTGTGAAGCAGTGAGGGTCTCCACTAATATTCCATTCATGTGAAATGACTTCATAAAAAATTGGTTATTATTTGCTGTCAAATTAATTTTGTATATTATTTTTATATAAAATATGATTCTCTGTTATGGACAAGCAAATAATAATAGTAGTTCAAATGTATCTATCTGTATCTCACCGAAAAAAATCCGTAAATAATACAATTGATAAAAATATATATCAAAACTGATTCTTCTCCGAATTGTGTCTAAAATATATGAAGCAAACGCAGAAGTAACATTAAAAACATTGTAACAGCAAACATTATAAAATAATATTATGTAATACAAAACATAAAGGAATTATGTTGGAAAACCAGAGCAACCACAGCTCAATTCAGCTAAAATCAGATCAAAAGTTCATTCACACATCTTCGTGACCAGACATCTTCAAACCAGCACAACAATCAAAAATAATATGAGATATTAAGATGAGATATGAGATGATTAATCCATGTATACGTTAGCTTTTAAACATTTTAATCATACTATTTGTAATTCTGTTATTTCAATTCACTGATGATATTATTCTACGTCTTATTCTATTATTGTTTAATCCACTATTCTAAGTAATATGGGATGGGTAACTCTAGATCATGACTTCCACCTTCCCCAGCCAAAAAATAAAAATATCATTTTCTAATTTTGAAACATTTAGCAGACTGTTAGAATGAAGGTGATATCTAATAAATTGTCTAATAATATAATCAGGATTATTCTAACGAGTAAGTTGATGAATGACAGACTTTACTATCTCTATTACAAGTTTATAATAGAGATAGTAGAGACAATATCCACCACAAAGTGTGGATATAAGTAAGGGGTCTCTGAATAATGTCTTTGGTATATATCCAACCCCATGGACACTGTTTATTCATCCAAAGTTGACCTCGAGGTGGAGGAATTTGTTCGAATGAGTCGAATACCTCACCACGACCATTGTGGAGTAAAACGTGACCTTTATTGATAACCTTTATTTACACGAGAATAGACTGTATTTCTACAATATCAAACTGCCACTGCGAAGCCATTGAGTCACTTGTTTTCGTGTCAGTCCGCTCGCCTTTATTAAAGATTCTACCTCTCTGTAGGAACTCGGAAAAGAAGCTTTTTAGTATAGAGGGCGGAGAACAGCATCTATTTGTGCATTTGATATCAATTGAGAGGTTGTTGCCGTCCTGGTCATCCTCACTCTGAATTTGTTTATAGGTTGATCTTAAAAAACCGCGCTTTTCATTAAACATAGTATTTTTTTTATTATATACACAATTAATTAACATCATCTATGTAAAACAAAGTCAATATATGATGTGATAATAACAAAATCAATCAATATAAAACATAATTTTCATGATTGTCAATGATATTTTTGCAATGTGTTTTTTTTGGTAAACTGCCTTCAACAAATGCATGTATCTTCTTGCGAGTATTCAACTCGATGAGATTGCTCCATTTCGAGATTGGCAAAGACAAATCGGTCGAGCATGTTGGTGTCCCGAGAGTATGCGGTGGTTGCCGTAATAGTATACAATTTTTGTTGGATAGAAATGTTTTTGTATAATTTGATACGTGGGACCGGGCACTATCATATTGAAGTATGCAATTTTCTGGAAGTAGGGCTCTTCCTTCACGGCGTAATGCATATGTACCAAATGAATCAAATGCCTCCTGTAGGAAATCGCTGTATTCTTCCGAATCAACAGTCGTTCCTCTGTTCAGCACTTTAGAATAAAACAAAACATCAAAGTTGCATGCAACAAATATCATGAACTTCTTATCAACTGTTGATCTTTCTGGAATTGTAGGAATATCACAACCAGGAATAACCCCAGAGGTCCTGGTCTTAGAATTACCCATGGGTGAACTGTAAATCCACTTTTCGTCAGTGTGAATTGGTCTTCTATGTATGTTACGTGTGTTCATTGCCTTCAGGATCTCTTTGCAGCGTGCTACCCGGTTTTCTTTATTGGTATCAGATAATTTGTGTGGCATATGTATGATGTATCATGAGGAGATACTAATCTACGAATAATTATAGATCATCCAACTCCATGTCTGCTTTCACAAAATCCATTAAAGCATTTCTTTTATCTGATATGGGCCTACCACTTCTAATTAATTCTCCCAAAAGTTTGGCGTACCTCATTTGAAAATTCTTTCACAATTTCTTGCACAAGGCGCTTGGAAATAATATCCTCACCAAAAGCTACCTCTATCATTGTATGAATCTGTGTAGCATTAAAATGATTTCGACGAAGGCCTTCAATGGAATAGTGTATATAATAAAAAATTAAAAAATACTATGTTTTATTAAAAGCGCGGTTTTTTTCAGATCAACCTATAAATAGACAGCCACAACATAATTTTAACATGCTTCATAAAATGCATTTTAATTAATGACATGAGCAGAGACTTTACCTGTTTATGATAAATTTTCAAAATTGGACAAACATTAAACAAATATTGATATAAGAAGAAGCATACAATTATACCTATACCCAATTAATATTTCAAGAAATAATATTTATTAATATAATAGAATTATAAAATTATAAATAATATAATAATAATAAAATTAATATTTCAAGAGTTATAGATTTTCCGTAAATTTACTTTTTGCTAATCTTAAGGCAATAAAAATAAAATATTTATTTACCTACGAATACGATTATAGACCAAATTTTATGTTTACAGTCATAGAATTCTTTATGACCAAAAAATATTTTCATTAAATATTGGATTATTTTGTTTTTATATCAAAAAGAATAACATATTCTACACACAATTAGTATTAAAATATTTTTTAAAACTTGCTTTATCAATAGTACTCATCGTTATATTTAATAAATACACCAGATTAAATGCTTGTAAAACATTAAACTGTTAAATTACAAAGAAATTGGATGCAATTGAAATTTTACCCATATGTAAATACCAAAACCGATCGCAACTATTAGAGAAAATCCGCAAAATCCGCAAAACTGAAATGAAAATATAACACCTTGTAAATTCGTGTCACATTAATATTTTATTTAGTGAAATATGCTTAATATAGAATAAATAAATCATACTACTGAAATCGCATCTTTGTTCGTTTTCTTGGAGCTGTAGAATCCTGTGCCTCCAATAATCGTGTTCGCGAATCCAAAAACGATAATAATTACCCAAAAGACGCTTAAATTTTTGTTCACAGATGATCGTATAGACGCTAATTGAAATAGATTGAAGAAACCAAAATATAAAAACAGAGTCCCAGTAATCTGAAAAAATAAAAATTATTTGTCTAACGATTACAAAATATAGATATACTGAACACAATAACTTTTTTTCATTATACAATAATATTATGTAGTAGTAAATTATAAAAGACGTATATAAAAGATTAAAACAACTTATTTCATTAAACTGTACTAATTTTAAAATTAAACGTTGTTAACATGTTAATTGATTAAAGCTTCTCTCTATATATAAAGGTGAGATGCGATGTTTGTTTGCTCTCCCACCAGCCTATGATTTTAAATGAATACTACTTACCTTTAATAAGGAACTTTAAAAATAGATTGATGCTTAAAAAGCAATAATCATTTCTAAATGTTGAAATTATATTCATTGTAATGGGTTAAATAAGATTTTTTTTGTTAATTTCTTTTTTCATTAAGTTTAGTAAATCCTTAAGTTGAATTTGAACATATTTACACTGAAGATATTAATTGGTCGATATTTTTACAATTCATCCATCTATAACCGATTCTATAAAAGGGATATATCCCTCATCCATTGAGATTTTTACCGGTGATCATACGAATATAGTTTGCATACAGTACTGGCCAAACTCTGTAGGTATACGTGTAGAAACACCCATACCCACATAATTATCTAATTATCTAAGTTTAAATGACGTGACGGTAGGTTGTTCTAAAACTACTTTCAAGAAAAGTAGATATTGTTGGATTTCACCAAAATATGGACAATTTTAAAGAATTTTTTAAATCCATTTAATAATTCAAATTGTATTGAGTATAGCGACGCCTCAAAATAATCAGCAGGTCAAATTTCGGGCTCATTGATTGCTATTATAGAAATTAAGGTATAAAAATCTTTATTTTATCGAATCACTATTGATTTTACTGATATTGGATTTTCCCATTAAATAATATAATACTTATAATTATACAATTAACCAAAAATGAAAAAAAGCATGTTATCATATACCATATATAAAATAAAATAACTAAAATTTGCTTATAGCAGCTTTTTTGAGAATATATTTGAAAATAGATAGCTGCTTCACTAGGTCATGTTAATATGTATTATAGCAATTATTTTCGTGAGCATAAGTGTGTTATAATTATGAAATCCTAACACACAAATACTTTATCTAATAGAAGGTAAGTAGCCAAATCTAATCAACTTTTAAATTTAATAAATATAAAAATATAACTAGGGTATATAAATATATAAAAAGGTATAATGTTTAATAATGTAAAAATAGGTTGAAAAAGGACAGCCACAACCTGTTGATAATGTTTAATAGATAGTTAATAGTTGGTGTGAAATTGTAATTGTACAAAACTGTTAAGGATATATTAGAAATGTCAAAAAAATATAAGATGCTAGTATTTTATGCTTTTGTTTTTGTGCAGCATCCTTGTGACGTGCGTGGAAATTCTAGATCTAGTTATGTATTTGTGTGAGTTTTGGGGCGGTAGAAATTTCTTTACTATATATGTTCATTTATTGGGCTGATGATTTTTTTGAATAAGTTAATTTCTTGATCTTCGGCTATTTTTTCAAAGTTTTTTTTTCACATTTACATAATTTAAACTTTTGGCATATTTGAATAAATTTTTCTATTCTATTGCGGTCTGCTGTTGAGGTGAAGCCCCACCATCCTGGAATAGCGAATTGCAATCTTCCAAGTATTTTGCTTGGAAAACTAAGTTTATATTTTCGAAACTGAGTCCATGATTTTTGTGGATTTTGATTGCGTAGATTTCTT